>QYTT01089568.1:18859-39936 GCA_006980735.1 Dasypogon diadema | reverse complement strand
TTAACGACTGAGTGGGCTGGGAATTTGGAGGGGAAAGAGAGGTGGAGGGGGGTGTGGCTTGTTTTCTCTGGCGACGGATATTATTGATGACCGGCTGCCAGGTGGGCGATAATTGTATTCCTGTGTCGCGGTTGAAGTTATTATATTAATATAAGTAGAAGTTATTATTTTATTTAAAAGAAGAAATACAACTAATTTTTAAATAAAATTTTTCACAAATAAGGTCATAGAATTTTATAGAATGAACTTTTTTTTCATGTAAATGTCTCTATTTTATCTTAATTTACTATTTACATTTTAGATTGGAATACGACCACGATTGCAATATTAAATTTATTAAGACTGCTACCACCTCCCCCTAATGCCAAGAAAAAAGTGGGAAGGCTTACGGATGAGCAAGCAATTAATTTATTAATTGCGCAAAAAGAGGTATATATATAGGAGGCTTGTATTGCTGGACAACAAATTGTTTTAATTTTTTAGGCAGGGCTTACAAATGAAGAATATTTGGTAGGCGCAGAGAACAACAACAAAAGCAAGTATTCTATAATATTTAGTGATTTTGGATTCGCACATTATTCCCCTGCTTGGAACTTTTACATTTTTACATGCTCTTGATGTTGTTTTTCAACTTCATTTTCTTTTTAATATAAAATACGACCTTCATTTTAGACTATTTTGGATGTTTATTCAAAACTTTATATATATATAGGTCTTCAATAAGTTAGAAAAGTTATTGTAATAACGTTGAATGATAATTGTTTTGAAGAAGAAAAGATATCACTATACATGTAAGAAAGTTCTTTTGTGTTCCTGCTTATTTTTATAATGGAATACATATGTTTTTACGCAAAAAAAAGTTAGCAGTAATTTCTAAGATTGTAACGAACCTTTCCGGCCCTTACATAAATTGAAGTTAAAAAAAATGTAAACGGGCCGAGATTTGAACCCAGACCCCTCTGTATGAGCTCGAAGAATTCCAGTGAGGTAAAATAAAATAATGGCCCGACCGAGATTCGAACTCTGACCAGTTTGTATGCGAATGTGAAATTTGTCTTCACTCTATATGATTCACATGCAAAATTGAAAGTGTATATAGCCTCGAGCTCGGAACAGTCAGTACCTTTTCTCATCCTACAGCGCCAAAGTCAGTCCAAGCTTCCTAAACACCAGAAATCCCTCGATATATCTGAACTGGCACGCTCTTACCGCTGGTAGTACGTGGACAACGGAACCCAGTCAGGCGAGTACGTGGATAACGGAAAGTCTCACCCTTCCCCTCCTGGTTAGTACGTGGATAGCGGAAAGCCCGGTTAGTACGTGGATAACGGAACGCCATTCCCAACCCGAGGAGGCCAGTACGTGGATAACGGAAAGTCTCATCCCTCTACTCCTGGGTAGTACGTGGATAACGGAAACCCCGATCAGTACGTGGATAACGGAAAGTCGACTTCCTTTCTGGGTAGTACGTGGACATTTGAAAATATGCCACTTTTTAGCTCCTTGCAAATTCTTGGTTCTCAAGTGTATCGTCAATGAAAGATGTGTTCGAACGTAATTGTTTACACTCAGAGAAATTTCATCGGTTAAATATGACAAAAATATTTGTACACAAACAAATTTTCAGATTTCCTTATATCAGAAAAATCGCACTTTACAAATTGTCGATAGATTTTGCCAAACCGTAATTGTTTGATTAGATTTACATTTGATCATATCGGAGTTTCGTTGTTCCAACCGCAGTTCATCGTGGAAGATTGCTGGCTTTATTTGGCAAAAACAAAGTAGCTGTTTTTCATTTTTACCAAATTGTTGATAAAACAATTGCACTTTTAAGTAAATTTGACGGAACATTTACGGAACATTGTTTGATTGAACCTGAAAAGGAAACATTGGGAAGGAAAATTGAATTCAGACATCGTTTAAATCAATGGCGAGAAGAGAATGTACGTATAAATTATAAGTACTTCTAATTTAATAAAAAAGTGTGCGATTTTGTAGAATATTTCGAGGCCATCACTCGCCAATACTGAGTCTGCTAATTCAGAATACAGTTCGTTTTTGCAAGAGTGGTTGCGAAAAAACACAAAAGAATCTGCCTCCAGTTCAACGTTATCACTAACTGCTATAAATAGTAATAACGAAGCCCCAAAGAAGGAATGTGAAGGTTTTGTAAGTGTTGAATCAAGACAACAAGCTTTATACCAGTAATACTAACTCAAGATTGAATATCCCTTATAGTGTTGGTACAAAATGCTCATTACCTTTTTGTTATAGAGTCCTAATTAATTTTGGTTTTCGAAATGATATTGATGATCATTTTCAATCTAATTTCAGTAAATTGTCAGAAAAATATTATTTTGCTCTCATAAAGAATTTAACAAAATTCCCAAAAATTTGTGAAAGTTTGAATTTTATAAAAGAAGTTACATTCAAAGTAACTGTTTATAAGGCTAATTATTTTCTTCTCTCTACATCAACATCTGAACCTAAATTGTTTGAAATGATTGAGTTTATAATAGTTGAAAAACAACTTTATTTTATAGGATTAGAACATAAAATTGGAAAATTCTCACAACATTTTCAAGCTTTCCCTGTATTGGGAAAGACAAAAAAATATTTTGTACTTGAAATAGAATTTTGTTTTTCTAGTCCATTAAACATAACAAGAATTCCGAATGGAAAGCTTTATATAAGGCCGAAATATTTTTAATTTTTATTTGTTGAATAAATATGTTAAGCAGTATTATGGGGTTTTAATTTAATACTTATGCCTTTAGTATCCCTTTAATTTACAGAACAAACATTTTAGGCACGTATACAGAAATTTTGTTCACTTACTATTAATTCGTTTCTAAACAAACATTTACAGTATGCGTACAAATAAATTAATTTGACCACATGTCACTCATTTGGTGTTGGTACAAAAGCACTTCATTTGAAATTACCAGTCTCGTCGATTGGCGCATTTTTATATGTAAATTTTGTCAGATTTCACCGTATTTTTTCTCTGAGTGTACCCTAAAGCGTTGCCTCTGACTCAAATATTTAATCTAGGGTCTTTCTTTTTCTTAACTGTATTTCGAGACTTTCACTCATGTACCTACATAAATCCAAAAATTAATTTTCGAAGTAAAGTTGAGAAACTTTCGTCATGTAACTCAGCTTTAAGACAGAAGTGCATTATGAATGGATTACATTCAAAATAAACATTTGTTGATATCTATAATATCTACAAATATACTGTTAATTTCAACAAAAACCTTAGTTGTTTTTCAGTCTATCAATTAGATTGTTCAAAATTACGAAGATGAATTAGTTAATTTTATTGCTAGTTAATTTTACCAACCTTTGTTTAATATAACAAATTGTTATGGTCGCCTTCGTGCAACGTGACCACAGAGTTTCGTGTTAAGCTAAAGAAGAAAATTATAGACAGGACTGCCAATTTTTTTTGTGTGATGTGTTTTGCTGGCCCCGAGCTGGTAATACAAGGCATACTCACGAGCAAAAGGATTTCCTATTTGGGGCGGAAGGAGCTTGCGGGTTTTGCCAGCTTACGACATTCAGTGTGATTCCATAACCTTCCATTGGAGAGGCTCGATTTTCGTCAGTGTCACCCTTCCGGAACAGGAGGCCGAGGTAAGAGGACCTGGCACCTGCGCAATGTGCATTGAGGTAAGGAGCAGGCAGTGATAGCATAACCTAGAGAAGATTTAGGTACGACACGAGGAGTGCGCAAGAGTTGCGGCTTTGGTGGCGGACCATCACCGGTGCAGTTCAATTCGACAGATTTTCTATTGTGAGTACTTTACTATATTGCTTAGTTCATTTTCAGGATTGATAGTTCGGCTAATTAGTATTATCCAAGGTAGTTTAGGAATATAGTGATTGATGAAATTTCACCCATGTGTTTATAGAAAAGTTTCAGTCTTTGTGCTAGCTAAGATATCTAAAAATTTTTATATATATATGTGGGAACTGGCAACGCTGGGCACACCACCATGCGGAAATGACGAGTGAGGTGAAAAAGGTGGAGACAAGACAAAACGAAAAAACGGGACGGTCGCTCTCTTCTGCATCGGCGCTCGGGACATCAACATCGTCTGCCATCCGTCTCACGGAAAAAATCAGCCAGCATCCGTTTCATCCTAAATAATTCAGTCAAATAAAGTTGTACGCGTGTTCAATAAAGTTAAGAGTTATTATAATCGAAAAGTTGTTTTGTGCTTAAGTCCGGGATTCCTACATATATATACAAAAAAATTTACCTTCCTTTTTATATAAAATTTCACTTTTCGTGCTTTGTATACAATTGTGCAGGGTATAAAGAAAGGGGAAAGATTTGTCGATTTTTCATAAAATTTAGGCAATTGAGGCCTAAGGCCCTGTCAGCGAGGCGTGCTGGGGATGCGCATCCTTCGTCTCTTCGTTGGAGGGGGGGTTTGTTATTTGAGTTTGTGCACAAAGTGTTGCGTTCCCGGATCACCCCAGTTCTTTTACCTTCCCTAAGGGATAAATTTCAAAAATTCGAGCTTTGAATAGTTTTGTTGATATTGTATAGCCAAATGAACATTATATATAGATTCCTAATAGGCCTCGAGTACTTAGAACTAAATGTCGTTTTTGTAAACACTGTTTTCGCTTATGTATTATGAATAAAAACAAGGTCATGACGAAGCAGGAGTAAGTTTTCCTGGATCTCCTTCTCTGGCTCGTTCTCTCTCTCCCCACAGATCGGCCTCAGCGTTGGGTGGACCTCCCCTTCTGATGGGTTGAGGTCTCCGCGAGTTTCTTTCTCTTTCAGGAATATTAGGGCATCCTGAAGTAACATCCGAGCCACCAGGATGCACGGGTGGATGGGGCATGGCCCAAATGGTGAGTCGACACCACCGGACTCACCTCGGCGCGAGCAGGTAGGAGCGCGGACCCTCACGCCACCAGGTCCGCCCGTTTTCCTTTTGTTTTTTTTTTCTTTTTTTTTGTTATTTTTCTTACAGGTTTTTCCCCCTCTTTTCCTTTTTCTTCCTTCCCCTTTTCCTTCCCAATCCTTCCTTTTCCCTTTCCCTTTTTTTTCTACGCGGCATGATTTTTCTGTCTGCGGGGGGATTTCGGAGCAGGCGGCGGCTTTTGGGTGACCCACATCACACTCTCCGCGAAGCCTAGCCGCACCAGCATGCCGCTCCGCCATCATGCCTGTCTCCGCGTGCCTCTGGGCTAGCTCAGCCTAGAGCATGAGGCTCGTTTGAGTCCTCCGCTCTGGCCTTCACGGCCGTGAGCTAGTCCAGGGCATCTTTTCCATCTTCTGCTGCTTTAGTAGCTTACTTTCAGGCTGCCTTCGGCAGTCTTACACCTCCCTTTCGCAACAAAATTCGTATTTATTCATTTTACTAATGACTTGGTTGAAATTACGAAGAAAAATATTTGAATGCTCTATCAATAATTGTTTGAAAAAACCATTTGCATAGTAAACTCGAACACTTTGTTCAAAATTACAAATCCAATAAGTTGGATTTAGTAGTTGATTTCTTTGATCCAACTATTGCTGTCGGTTGAATTTAACATTGGCTAGAGTTGAATTTATCACTTAGATTAGTATAGCTAACGAAATGAATTCGTTTATTTTTAACGCTTTCGCTCCGAGCGCCGCATATATGCGGCATCCACGCGACGACGTGTGGGCACGAGCGCTGCATATATGCCGGCATTCAATAGATGAACAATCCATTCATTATTTGTCTGGATTTTAGTAACAATTCCACGAAATTTTCTAAAATAATGATAAAATTGAGTTCAACGTGCTGGTTAATAGCTTTCTCAGAATATCTCCGATAACAAAAATTTGCAATTTCGAGAAAACCCGTCGTCGAATTTTCTCGGTCGTTTTGTATTCCACGGGACCTTTTTCGAAGAAAACAAATCTAACTATGCAAGTTTCCGTTCAGTGACGGTACGCGAAAGGGTTAATTTAATTAGTTCCACCAATTAAGACAATATAATTAAAGAAATGTATTCTTCCATTTCCATTCCACAGAAATAGCTAATCCAGATAAAAAATTCTTACCTTTAAAATTTTATCTATTGAGAACTCATAAAAGCAATCTTACATAAAGAAACAAATGGCTGAGTAAACCTTCATGGGAGAATTTAATGTATGCAGGGAGATGACAGGCCACCCTGTGTAAGTGCTTTCTGATCGATCGCTATTGTATACTAAAATCCAAATATATTTTATAAAACTTCTTACACCTTTCTATTTTTAAACTATTTTCTATGAACTATATTAATATAATATATGTAGGGCCCGAATCCACGGGTAGATGTTGCTAGAGAGGACAACGAGCGAGCGGTGCCATCCACTGAACTAGTCCGGGAACGGATCAGAAAGAAGAGGGACGAGTTGCCGGACACACGCGAGGGAGTACAAAAAAGAACTTGTGAACTTAACCATTCGTAATTCATAATAAACCGAAATTAAGATGTAAATTTTTGTGTTTGAATTTGCAACCTATTTGGATCCTACATGTGGGATTTGGCTACACCAAATGCTTCTCAAACAACGAACGCAGATAGAGGAAAATGAAGAAGACTCTCTCTTGTGTGAAGGCCGGAGCAACGAGAAGGGCGACCGATCTGCTTCAAGAAAAATCCATCCCCATCGTTAATTTGTGTACCATTGAATTAAACAATTTTGTGTACCACCGAATAAAGCAATTTGTGTGTTAATCGGGGTTTTCACTTTTACCCGGGGTTATTTATGAATAATTTCTATAAACTGTAGTTACTTCCTATTATATAAATCCCATACACACGAAAATAAATTTTATAAACTGTGATTTTATAAATTACATTAGATGTTTAGATTGATCTATATAGATAAATTTTTTTATTAAATTTACACCAAAGTTTTCAACCGTGTACCACGGGAAAATACGAAATTCGCGAAATTGGCAGCAGTTTAAGGCCCGATGCACACGAGCGGCATTCTGCAGTTCGTAGACTTACGTTTTTAATATTTGAATTTAATATCTCAATTTAATTTATCCCAATTTAAACACGTCATCCTACTGCTGAGTGCTGACATGAACAAATGCCGCAGAGTGTCGGGCGGCAGAATGCCGCTCGTGTGCATCGGGCCTAAGTGGGGTCTTGGTGCCCAGTTTTCAAGTGTCGCAGGGCACTTAATCTTGCTCGGGGGTTTGTTTGGACATACAAATCCCTTAAATTATGTCAATTTGCCTGATTAGCATTAGTGCGTTTAATTATGTTTAGTTTATGTTATGATTTGCTTATTTCGTGAATGTGTTATGTGCTTGTTTACATTTTTTGCATGCATAGAATTAGTCTTTTTTTGTGATTTTAAATGTTTTTCATGGCTTGTATATTTCATCCCCTAATAATGTTTTTTAATCGTTTTAGGTAATATTATCAGGTACCTGAAGACCTGTCTGCAATGAAAACAGGTATGGGAAAACTTGGGAGTAATTGAATGCGGTGAAATCAAGTATGGGTAAGCTTGAGAGTAGCTTAATGAAACCCAGGTACTGTGGAGGAAACATTTTAATCGGGTGAGTGTGGTCTCTTTTAATTTATGTTTTAAATTCAATTTAATAAACAAAATTCATTTATAGTAGTTCCAATTTATTTATAAACATGTTTTGAATGTTTTGCTAAATCCTAATGCATGAGCCAAAGAATCGGGAGGCCATTTCTGGTCGGGCATTCGAGAGTGTCGGTGGCTGTGAATTTTTAAGTTAAAATAGTGAGTTCTCCCTGTGACCAGATTACAGGACGTTAATGGTCAGACGAGTGGAAGAAAAGTGAAGACGGCTGGTTGCATCTGTACCACGGCGAGGGAGAATTATCAACAGGAAGAAATTTTGGAAAAACGAGAGCGACACGCACAGATCCCCGCGACATAAATGCAGCGGATTCAGCTAAAAGAACGCACAGCGAGGTGAAGGAATTCCTATAAAAGCAAGGTAGGTATTTAAAAAGACTGTATTTTTCATGGAGAAAGGAAAAAAAATATCGCGAAAATTCTGTAGGAAACCCCCCCATCCAAGGGGAACCGAGCGCTTCCGAATCGGAGATATAACCTATAACTACTGACAGAGAAAGAAGGAAAAGAAGTAAAAACAGGCACAGCAGCGCGGAAACTGATGCGCGACCGCAATTTTGAGGACAGCGATACAGCACCTGAACAATAATATTAGCTGCACCACGAAGTACCAGCAGCAATCGCAACATCAGGACAGGTAGAGCGCCTCGCCCAGTAAGGTCGGTAATATTGGATTATTTTCTGTGTAGTTATAAGTAGAAGAGGTTGTGCGAACCCCAGATGTCAGCAACCCCCGTCGCATGAAGAAGGTGGCACCAGCAAATTAGAATTAGGGGCTGTAGAGCTGAACTGCTTGAATCTTCCTTCTGGCGGAGTTCCTTCATCGTATCATAGAGTGCCTCGACGGCGACAGAAGAATTTCACACCTTCACACCGCAAAGTCGCATTCAGTGATTTAAGTGGAACGTGCGGGAGCTATTAATTTAGTGTCTTGAGAGAATTTTCATTCCGGCATAGTTCGCGTCATATATTCATATATCAGCCCCCACATATTCGTAGCGTCGTAGATGGACACTTCAGGTTGGAGGGTCTTCTACTCGCCTTAGAGCAGCGAGTCAAATAATACACAACCTGTGAAATTTTAGAGTTTAAGGACAGTTCCTCAATTTTTATGTCTTGATTTCATAATCTCTCCCTTCGAATATTAAAATGATATTGCGCGATGGCGCACTTTGGTGAATTTATATAAGTTAAGTAACCTTATACTGTGCTGTTTTTTTTTCAAATTCAAATTGTATTCTATTTCAAATTTTATTTTAGCAATGGTGTATAAATCTTTGTGAGTTAGTTGTGACCTTCCGCGACGTCGATAAAGAAAAATTAGTGATTACCAACTGAGTGGGCCGGGAAAAACCATGGTTTTTTGGGGACTCCTTGTTTTTTTGAATATCAGTTTTCCTTGACTAAATGGACCTAATGTATATGATCATAACTAACTGAGTAGGTTCTTGTTTTACCATTAGAAAATGTGGGTTTCAAACTGAGTGTAACACCGTAATTATATTCTTCCCTTCATTGATTTTTTTTATATAGAAGATTTAAAGAAGTACAATATATTTTTCAATATAGGTACCTCTGTAAACATGTACACACAGGAATAAAGCAGAGGCTAGTTAGTTGCTAAGAAAGATTTCCGGGAAATAGGAGAATTATGGAGTAGGCTCACGATCACTTAACAACAACATTTCATAACTATATACATATGATTGCATAGGGTAGACCCAGAGATGAATATAGGTAACCCAATCCTAATTTGGACCAAAAAGAAAAAAAAATCTATATTACAGTTATTGAGTGATTCTGTATCCCATTTTATAAATACTGAAGGTTTTGAAGTATAACAGAGTCATGAAGAAGTAATCTTTTTTTATGCTCGCTTAATATGTGTTATAATGTGCTTACTCCAGGCCACTTCTTGACAAGACGAAACCTATTAGCGTCACTACCAGAAACGTCAAGACGATATTTGACACAAGAGTTCTGGAAAAAGTGGTCGAGAGAATATATTCATAACTTACAGAAAAGAACTAAATGGAGACTACCACAACCCAATTTAAATGTTAATGATTTAGTTCTAACACGAGATGACAAATATCCTCCTACTAAATGGCCTATCGGAAGAATAAAAGAAATTCATCTAGGAAGCGATGAAAAGGTCAGAGTTGCCACAGTCAAGACTACAAACAGTACATTTATTCGACCAGTTATCAAATTATGCAAACTTCCATTTAAACAATAAATTTAATTAAACTTAACTATTTTAATCACAACTCTCCAAATATTGTAATCTGAATATAAACGCAGCCGCTTCAAAGCTCAATCCACATCAAGGAGTTCAACTTCCCGCTCAAATTTCTGACAGCCATTTTTTGAAGTACACCCATTGCCGTGATTCAGAAGAGGAGTAATCGGAAACATCGTCCAATTTAAAAGAAAGACTAAGGGAATTGAAACCCCCGGAGGTGCCATTACCCCTGAAACGCCTCTTTGAGGCAGTGCCAGCTCAAAGACCTGGGATCAGAGTCCCCACAAAGCCGTCAAGGATCCCAACAGGAAGTTGTCGGCCACCTATAGCAGAAGTTCCCGCGGCAATCCCGGAAAAACGGCCAACAGTAGAAGGCCGTATACAGCCATCCACAAGTAAGGGCCTCACTGTTTCTCCACCAACTACTCACGAACACGGTGTTGTGAACCGTCCACCATTAAACCGGCCAGAACCTGCTGAAAATCAAGAGGAACGTAGTTCCCCAAGCATCGCAAGACCTGACAGGGCCTGCCTACCGAGGGAATTTATAGTGAGCCCGCAACTTTGGCAGCAGATCCAAGATCAACCAATACCTTGGCTCAAGGTGCTTGCTGCACGAAAGAGCTTCCACCTCCCCACAGAGGAAGGAGACGTTCTACGTTTCACAAGGAAGAGAAATGGCAGGATACAAGTACGCCTCCAAACCAAAAGCCGTAAGTCGTTCTACTTCATTTATTGTTTTCAAAATATACAATTTTTTGAATAAACTAACATAGTTTAAATCTATTTCTTGATTATAGAATTTTGTGCTAAAATAATTGTTTTCATTGCAAATTTGAAGTTTTTAATGACATACGAATTGAATTGCTTACAAGTACGCTAAGACACGGAGATTATAAATTTTCAGATTGAATAAAAGGCAGTGAACTCAGCGAAGATTCATTTAATTTAAATAATATCCGTAGATATTTTACAAAGTGTAAGCCGCAAACACGCGACAAGAAACACAACAAGACATTATGACATAACGCACATGCATAAAAACTGTAAGTGGATTTAATCAGTAAAATAAAAGTAAACAACAAGTCATGAGTGCAGCGAATGAAAGAAAGTAATTTGACACCGGAAACGTGACCACGGTGCAGTGATCGAAATGAACGTCATGCTGAAATTTAGCGTAAGAAGAAAGTTGGTGCCATGTTGCAAGAACTCTAATTCATGACTCACTTTCTCTCTTGTTTTGTGACATTATGGGTAGCATTATATGTAACATTATGTCAAAACCAGTGTGGGATATTTCCCAAGAAAAATTATTAAGAATCGCAAAGTTTGACCCTCAGCGTGAAATTGCAAAAGTTAAATTGAGGAATTTCAGTGGTCATGCGAGCATTGCTCTAATAAAAGTTAAATTACCTCTTGGTCACGTTTTGCAACTATAAATCAATAATTGCGATCTTTTTGCAGATTTCGCTGATTTGTTTCGTAAGACAACTATTGAGTTGTATCAGCGGAAACCAATTCAGAGGGCAATTCGAATAGAAGTTTTTCTTTGATGAGTCGAGTCGAGTTTCGGTATTAAGTTAAGAACTGTTCAACTGTGAGACCAGACTAAGTTAACGCCGATCTTTTTATTTTGACCTACCTATGATTCCACATTTGGTGCAGCCGGTAGGCTCGGCGCGAAAAAGTATAACGCGTGTGCACGGTGCCACTAAGTACGGTAAAAACTAAATCGGCTATAGACAAGTGAAGTGCAGTGAGAAGTACAGTGTCCAGTGGTCCAGCAGCAAACATAAAGGAACAGCGAATTACAGAACAGAAAAAGGGAGAAGCCAGAACAGGATAAGACATCGGAATGACTCATCCAAGCAAGTAACAAATACAACTTGCACCTCTTTTTTTGCCTCTTTCACCTCTTTAGTATATAAGTTAAAATATTCATTATAAAAGTGAACGTGTAATTTCATTTACTAAAATCACAAAAAATATTTCAGTAATTAAATTTATGAGACGATATAATAAAAAAACGACCAGCAAAAAACAAAACGAATTGTTAGACTGATTAGAAACTAAATGTGAAAATAATGTGACAATTAAGTACACGCTTTCTTTCACTAACAACTCATATCCTAAGATACAACAGCTTAGTAATTACAGTTTCGAAAATAGTGCAAGCAGTTACAATGTAAAATCTGAATCTAACCGCTCTAACGATCTATCTGATTACGATGTCAGGAAGGTATTAAACTCTGCGACTAACATTGCTCCAAGGTCGGAAATGGTATTAAAATTAGAAATACCAAAATATTTTTACAAGTTTTTTTGCTGGACACTCGATTTTTCTCCGGCTTCCGGCCGCCATATTGGATTTTTCAAAGGCGCACGCGGCATTTGAAAGTAGACGCTCTAAGCTTTAAAATAAGCCCTTGGTCGATTTCTTTTGTTGTTTCTAATTTTGGTCGTAGCTCTGATCCGGTTGACGCGGATTGTCCCACATATATCTGCACATCCTAATTCAAATTTGTTACCCCCAGGTTAATAATTTGCACATCAGTTTACGTTCTATTATTATCTATTAGCGCCATAAGAGCAGAATTACCGTTTTCCGTCACCAAATTGGATGGTACTGGAATAATTTTCGAAGACGTCTCAGAAACTCTCCTCGAGCGTTGGACTGAGCTGCTGAACTGGAACTCGGGGCAGAGTCAATACTACCACCAGTTTGAGAGTATCATTTTTGAAAATCTACCTTTGTGATAAATAAAATATGAATTTTATAATCTTATTTCTTTTGTTTCATGTTAAAATATTCCATTAATCCCTTTGTGATTGAACACAATATAAACTGCGCCATCACCAAAGAAGCTGACTCAACTCCAAGCTTATTTAGGGTTGCTGAACTATTATAATCGTTTTCTATCAAATCTGTCGAGCGAATTATAAGAATTGAATACATTGTTACGTAAGGATGCCATTCTTGAATGGACCGCCTCCCCATTCTTAAATGGACCGCCTCCCTCCTCCTTCTCCATTGTGACTGTTATCCAATGGAGAGACCTAAGTAGCACCTTTGTGATCCTGGCGCTGTTTCTCGTGCATGACATCCTCTTTTCCCCGAAGGCTTTGACCATGCGCAGGTGGTCTATTACTACCGCCAAGTCGTGATAGCATCAGGACTAGGAAACGTATTAGGATTAAGTAAAGTTAGCCAGCAGGCATACAATCTCTGCGGAAAATTAAAGTGAGACAGATTATACTTTACCGAGGATTATTAAGGAGTAACATGAGCAGTAAATGCTTCCTGCATTTTTTGCAGGTTCTTATGATTACGTGCGTGTCTGGAAAATTTGCTCCCACACTGAGCGAAATAAATTTCTAAAATCGAGAAAATGATTTTCTTAATTTTAGTTATCTTAATTTAAGAAATAATTTCTTGAAACTACTGAATTTTGCGCTAAAATAAGAAAACTTTATCTTAAACATAGAAGACGACAAGATATTGATTTGAGAAAGAGTAACTCAAAAGCAGGATGTGCAAGAAGCTTAATTTTCTATTTTTTCCTTTCATAATATATTATGATACGCAGTGAATACTTTCGTAGAGATATGTTTCTCATTTTGAGATTAGTTTCTCTTTTTTTAAGAGTATTTTACTTGACATAAGATTCGTAATATATTTATCTCTCTCGCACTTATTATCAGCCGTCGTGCAGACCTACATATATAACTTTCGAGTGCGAGTGAGATACATGAGAATGGTAAAGCACAAACGCGGAATTGTAACTGTTCTTCTTTGCGTTGAATTTAAAGTACGTAGAACAAGTGCACATATAACGTACCAGAAAAATAATTTGAAATCCATTTGTGTAATTTATCTTGTATTTTTTGTGTGTTTTTGATTTTAATTTTCTGAACCTGAATAGTGGAATATTATATAAAATACTTTTTAAAAATTAGTAGTGCTGAATTCACATTAATGGAAGACCAGAGTGTAATTTATCTTAGTGAAGTGGACAGTTTACTTTGCAGTTGGGGTTTATTGCATTTGAGCGAGAAAATGAAACGTAAATATCTTTAGTTTTCCTAAAAATTGCATCTCAATGTGAAATTTCCATATAGAATTTGACATAGCAATTGAAGCGCTCAAAGTTCTTACGGAAAGAGAGTTGGACCGAATTTTCCCTGAAGACAAGGAACAAGGGATAAAAGCCTTATTCCGAGCCAAACTTATTGAATGTCGAAAACAAAACGTATTTTATTGAAATACTCAACGTAAAAATTTTCGCACTTTATGTTGCATTTTATACAATGTTGAACACTGTAACTTTCTGCTCGAAATTTCTGCTGTAGAATTAATTGTATTTTTTAATATAATTTATCTTGTGTTGTTGTTATGTGCCCTTGTGCGGAAATTTTTAACGTGGACTGTGTTTAGTGTGCTTAGAGCTAATTAAACTTATTTAAAGGGATATGTTTCGATAACTCCAACTATTTCTGAAATGGTCTCCGTGACATCATCTGTACCTTCCTGGATCCATAATAATTTTCATAATGAAAGTTCTTTAACAGCTTCAGCGGCAAAGTTTGTATGTTATTAAACATTACCTTTCTCTATATATTTTAATTATGATACTGTAGGATTTAAAAAATTTTTGGAGAAAAATTGTAAAAATATATTGGAGCAGAAAACTCTGAATAAAATATCCAGAAAAATTCTTTGCGATAAAATCGTTGAAAATTTCATTCAAGAAGATCTGTATATGACTACGGAAGATTTCCTGAATATAGCTAGTTCGATTGTGGAAATATTCCTTCAAGAAAGTAGAGAGACTTACTTTACAGGTGGACTAAGACCAAAAGGACAACTGTATAATAGATTCCGCAACAGCTCCAGTAAATTGAGAAAAGCAGGCCTATTTAAGTCCGGAAAATCCAAAAAAAATTAAAATAGATGCAAACAAAGCATCTTCTTCTTCAGGTACATTTATGTTTTTATTTATTCCTTTAGCTAACATTCTACAAAGAAGCTATAGATTTTCTGAGTGATGATGAAGAATTCACAAGAGACCAAGAGTGGCTTTCTACGAGGAAATCGCCATGGGAAACTATTGAAATAAAGTGGAAAAATTCTTCGAAATTGAGACAAAAGGAAATACAGAATTCCACAGTAAAAAACCTTTCAGGAATTTTGAAAAGGTGGCCTCTTTACTGTGACGCCAACGGACAAAGACTTGTAAGTTTTTATAATATTTTATTTAAAGATGTACTAAATTTTCTTTAATTCAAGGTAGAAATAGATTTCGAGGAGTTTTTCAAAGAAAAGACATCACTCTTATTTAAAAAGTGGCCGAAATTAAGAGCAAATGTTGAAAAGATTTTTGGACCTCGGATAAAAGACCCTACAAGTACAGCAATTTTAAAGGAATTAAAAACCATTCCAACTGAAGAAGAAAATCTAATAGATTTAAAAATTATCAAGTTACTGCATGCTGCCTTGGTACCTTCAGCAATATTAAAAGATAAAAAGACAAGTAAAATATCCAGGACAACAATTGCAGATTCTCAAAACTCCTTTTTTATACAAATAAAAACTTCGGATGATCTCAAACCTACGATAAGAAATGTACAAGATCGGTTATATAATTTTGGTCGTTCCTTTGTAGTCTTTTCAGATTGTAATATTTACATAATTGTATTTGTATTTCAGAATGTGATCTACCGCTTTTACCATTTGAATTACATTCTATATTTAATGGTTAAAAAGTAGTAAGAAATAAGTATGTAACATACTGTTGCAATTAACCAATATTTTCATACTAATGTTCATGTTTGCTTTATGAAAACTTTATTTCTTTGCAGTTGTTTGCCTTTAAAAATATATTTATAGCAAGAAAACATTTCAACAGAAATTGATTAGAAGAGTATGTTTAATTAAATGAAATAAATTTTAATGTTGATAAATATTTGCCGCTAAAAGTTTTTTCTACGATTTAATGTGTCTCTTTATGCATTATGCATTAAAAATTTCTATGAAAAGTTTTCTTACATTTAATTTTCTTCACATACTTTGTTAAAATAATTATTAATTACTTGAAAGCAGTTTTGTATTAAATTTGAATAAATTTTTGGTTTCTTTTCCAATGAATTTTTTAGACAATGTTATCCTTAAGACACCTACCTATTAAAAATCCAAAGAAATTTTGAAAAAGTTGGCTGTCCAAAGGTAAGGGAATCTTTACGTACAAGAACATTAAGACAAATAGGAATAATCTCCTTGGTGATGGAATGGTTTTTATACATGTATTATTCATATATTACAAACCATGAAGGGACGATATATATTGTGTTCCAAAAAGGTGTAAATCAAACTTAATTATTGGATAGGGAACATCAAGAGCTACAAAAAATATATAAACTTAATTGGAGTCTGTCGAGCCATTTTTGAGATATTTTTTTTTATCTCTACCAAAAGTTACATTTCGATTTGAAGTTTTTCTTTCTCTTCTCTGAGTCAAAAGCAAAAGAGAAACTTCAAATCGGAATGTAATTTTTGGTAGAGATAAAAAAAAATATCTCAAAAACGGCTCGACAGGCTAAAATTAAGTTTATACATTTTTTGGTAGCTCTTAATGTCCCTTATCCAATAACTAAGTTCGATGGTACCTTTTGGAACACCCCGTACAGTTTTAGAAAAGCAGTTCTAGTTTCCAGCACAGCTTTCTTATTTCAAAAGAATAATGATTCTTATTGCGAGAAAATTTTTACTTTAAAAGTGAACTGTTTTGTATCAATAAATTTTTATAGATGCAGAGGTTATTTCATTGTTATTGGCATTACCAATTTTGTCTTATTAACTGATTGGGCAGTACTATATCGAATAATTTTATGGTCAGTTGTTATTTAGTTGTCAACAATCGCAATCAGCGTTGAAGGCAATAGAGGTAAATAAAGAATTTTTAATTACTTGAATCCCTAAACTTTATCTAATATACGAAAACTTTCTAATAATTTCTAATTTATCTTTCATTTAATTTGCTACTAACTACATCTGGTAACTCCTTCAGATATATTTAATCGCTGTTGGTTTGATAATAAAAACTATTTATCAATTTTAACTAAAAATATTAACAGATATATGACAAATCCCTAAAGCAGGGCAAGTACACAGAATTGCTCTTTTGGGACATTTGAACGAACAATTTCTACAGTCAACACCAGTTGCCACCGAATTGAAGAAGAAATTGATAGTAATGTATAGTTAATAACATTTTTCTTTCCTAATATAGAAACTATATATTAACAAATTTCAGTTATGTTATAAAATTGATTGAAGCTGTTAGGGATCGGGAGGCTTTGTGCGACCACACAAGAATGCAAAATCAGAGTAATAACACCAGGTTATAGGCGGAAGTCGCCAATGAAATAGTTACGGATATAATATTATATGATTATATGGAGATTAACTTGTTGAAATAACCGTTGAAATAAGAAAAAAACGTCTGCACCAAGTGGATCAGCAGGGGGGAAAAGGCGCTACAAGTTCCCATATCTTTGAAATCCTTGAAAATAAATGTTGTTGTTGATTTTGATCAATTTAAAATTCTTAGAATTTCTGTGATTGATTTTCTGAAAATAAATCATAAAATATTTTCTTATTGATATTTTTTTGATTTATTTCCTTAATTATTTATCGAAACCAAAGTTTTTATTGCTCAATTGCATGCACGCCGTAAACAAGACTGTTATATAGTCTAGTACTCTGGCAAAAGAAAATGTAAGGGTAAAAATTCATAGTACGCTAAACCCTCTGTCTGACGACCCAGCATTTTTTGGGTTCAATGCTCGTCCCAATTGCGCTACTAGCAAATAATTAACAGCAATGATGCGCCATCGTCGGCACCGGAGTGAACATCGATGAAAAAGAACCCAGTTCGATATCTTTGGCCGCGCGGTTAACAACTGCAGAGTAGCAGAATCGGTTTAAATTTCCCAGTTAACTTTTAGCATTAACTTTATTTTTAATGTCTCTGTAAATAAAGTCTCAAAGTAAAATAAAAGGAAAGGATAAAACCCATTCTAGTGCCTTCAGTGATTTCAACACCCTCTGTACTCAAACAAGGTGATCAATTCTTTTGCTAAAATTTCCTAAAGTTACCTAAAATTAAATAAAGTGAATTAATACTGAATCTTGTAATTTTGTGAACTTCCTACAATAAATTCACACCGGTCCGCGACGCAATTTGACTTCCGCAGGTAACAAGAGCTCCCACATGTACACTGCGAATACTAAGCCAGCAAACCTGGTCTCGTACCGTGTGAGAATTTATTGTGGGAACTAAGTAAATATGCAATGTAAGCTGCTATCTTTTTATATGAGATAATAATTGTGTTTTTATAGTCACTACTGTTTGTCGGCAATTAAAGTAATTCAGTTCTTGATGTACGGTCATTAAACCAGTTCAAGCGTAGCAAGTGTTGTTTTCATTTTAAAATTTTAAAGTTTTGTGTGGTTATTGAATACCTGTTGTGTACCTAAATGCAGAAGAATTTAGGTTCATTCGTGCTTTCTGTGAATTATTCCTATGCAACATTCCGTGTAGCCGGTTCAAAACCGAATACACTGCATTACGATTGAGGTTGTGTACCGTAATCTAACACTTCATGTGAGAAGTGGCGAATCAGAAGTTACACCTGTGGATGTGTACCTAAAGAGATAAGTCACATTGTGATGACTACCAATCCTCACGACTTTTTAGGCAAGACGAGTCGGACCGATGGACAGTAGGGATTACGCCTAAAGCAACTTACTTCAAATATCATATGATTTCTTGAATTTTATTGTAATTTAACGTGTTCATCAAAATTAAGTATAAGAATGTTCGGTGAAATTGCCGCTCATTTCGGTATTGCCAGGTCAACGCTTTCAATAATCATCAGTTCGAAAGATGGCATTTTTAATAGCAGTTGCCAGTGGATCGCAGAAATCTTCATCAAAACGTTTACGCGGTGCTAAGCTAGAAGACGTGGAATCGCTTTTGTTGGAATGGCTTACTCATGTCAGATCTTCTAACATTCCAATATCCGGACCTATGAAAAGGTTGAAGAAATTCGATTACAATTGGGATTTGAAAATTTAACAGTATCAAACGGTTGGCTTTGAAGATTTCAGAAGCGACATAACATTGATTCTGTTGGGATCTGTGGCGAATTATCGTAGGTGTGTGAAGAAACGTTTGCTGAGTGGTTAAAAAACTTTAAAGAAAACACTTTAGGTAAGTTTGCAAAAAGAGATGTGTACAATATGGACGAAACTGGACTTTACTATAATCTTTTACCAGAACGAAGTCTTTATTTTAATGGAAAAAGGTGTCACGGCGGTTCAAAATTCAAACAAAGAATAACTGTGCTCTTATGTGCTGTAGTTGGCAATACGGTATTGGGTAAATTGGTGTCAGAAATAACTCGGACAGTCAGTCTCTCTCGCGCGTTGCTTCTGCCTGGACACATTTCGCTTCCCTCAAATCTGGTGGTAATCACTTAATATTTACACCTTATTAGACTTATTCTATAATCATTAAGGACTAAATAAACGTTTAATGAAATATTCGTTTTCATCATCTGAAACACCACATGTGTAAATGCCTATGGTTCAGACAAGAAAAAACCTCTTGTTGTTGGCAGATACAAAAACCCCAGGTGTTTCAAAAACATTTCCTTTAATGATCTTCCCTGTGACTATTTTAACAACAACAGTTCGTGGATAATGAATGGGTGAGTGGTTAATGAAATTTCAGCAATCAATGGCTAGAAGGAACCGACATGTATTTCTGACTCTAGATCAATGTGCTGCCCACAAAATCGAAGATCTTCATTTACCTAATGTAACTGTAGTCTTCTTTCCTGCTAATACTACAAGTCGGTTAGAACCTTTAGATCAGGGCATTTTCGGAAGTTTAAAGAAAAAGTATCGCTATTACTTGGTTGGTCTTTTGTTTTATAGAAGCAAATGAAAATGTTGCCAAATGGAACATTTTACAAGCAATTAGGAGCATGAAACATGCATTCAGTAACTCCAAATGTAATTCATAATTGTTTCGACAAGGCATCGTCTTCTAATGAATACGAGGATGTTAAGAATTGCATCTTTAAACGAAATCAACTTTTTCAAATTGTAGGTATCTTTTCAGTTCGCTTGATAGTGGAGGAAGAATCAGAAATCCTAAAGGAATTGCGTCCTCGAAATAAACAACGATAACGAAGTATTTTACAACACCTAAAAATTAGCCATTTTTATGTATGATATTGCATACATGTAGGAATCCATGTTCTCAAAAACAAAGAAGAAGTCCGGAATTTCATATAACAGAATTTGATAATGAACTACAAAGACTGAATCACCCTGTACACTCAGCCGTTCACTCAGAAGATCCAGACAAACTCTTCGCTCATCTCTTACTGCATACTGCATTCCTCACACATACACATCAGACGCTGCACAGAATGAGGGTAATGGATCAACCGCTACGAAGGAGAGGACAGGCTGGGAGGTTCTCGATCGCGACGCACGTTAGTTCTTTTTTTCTTTGTAAATTTAATTTAGTTTAAAATTGTCACTTGAATTTCAGTAAATTGTGAAATTATAATGTCTATTTGTGAATATTTTGGCGTTGCATTTTCTAACCTGTACATCGAACATGGACCTAGAAAATTAGCGAAGCAACAGCGCAACGCAAGTAGCTTTACTTGTGACATAATCAGACCTGCAATTCTCACGCGCACTTATGTGATAAACAAGCTGCAGTGGATTTGGGGAGAAAATTTCCTATAAAAGGGGCAGCACGACGAGAAAAAGGTCAGATTTGGAATTAGCCGAATCTGGGTTGGAGTTTGCCAACAAAAGAGGTAGATTTTGCACAAAATTTTAGATAAGCGGAATTTGCCACTGATCTGGGGGAATTTTAATCGGTTTGGGAAAAATTGGAATTTGCTAATTAACTGTTTAACAAAAAAATCGGATTTATTGACGCGTTTAAAATTTTTTGAGATTTCAAATTGTAATTTTCGATAGTTGTTATTTTGATTTCAAATTATAAATTGAAGTAGTAGTTTTCAAGTACGATAGCATTTTTATTGCAAATTTTGCATTTGAAAGACACTTTAGCCAAAACGTGAATTGATAATATTACAAAATTTAGTATTTGAGCTAGAAAA
>QYTT01089568.1:0-14646 GCA_006980735.1 Dasypogon diadema | reverse complement strand
AGAAGCTATATATATTGGGACTTGTAAAGCAGTAAGCGTTAACTTTAGGACCACAACGGGATGCTTTGATGAGCTACCAGTATCATATAAAAATGAAAGTTATTTCTTGAGTCCATTAACGAGGCAATTGACAAAGAGAGGGACTCCAATTCAATGTTCAAGTCTTGCTCCCCCAATTTTCTTTCTTGACGGGAGATGGTGGGCATCTCTCCATGGATCTTTACTTCCGACAACAGCACCTGAAATTCTATCTCCAGGACCAACACACCGATACAAGTTTGAACAGTTAACTGATTTAGTCGAAAGCGGAATTTACCAGCAAAAGGATTTAGATAACATGTTTAAGCTTCTTGTTAATCATCAGGAGATAAGTTCTTTAAGTAGGACTTTTGGTCAAGCCCTAACAGGTAACGCAGAATTGCCTGAAGATGCCTCAATCTACAAAACCCTTGGATACAATGATATTGATTTCATATCTGGGAGAATTAAAAATTGGTGGCAATCGTTCTTAGATTCCATGGGGATCTTTGGGCAAGTTATGTCGACCCTGATAGGAATTACTATCATAATCAAGATGTTCATATTTGTGATGAATATCGGTCTGAACTTAATTATGCTTCAAAGAATTAAACACAAAAAAAAGATTCATTATGGTTTTCTCTGGTGGGATAGATTAATAGATGTTATCTTGTTTAGAGGCAACAGCCTTGACCGAGACGTTGAGATGGGAGAAATAAATAATGAAGAAGTTAGAGAGCCTGCAATTCCAAGAGATTATCCTCAATATCTTGCAGACAAATAATAATAATGAAACAAACAATTACTATAACTATATTCCCTCGTATATATGTACTTATATTCTTTTTCATCATTAATCTTTTTATATTCATTTTAATTATGTTTATTCTTTATTAAATTTAAAAAATTGCTTTACCATCTATATTTGGAAAAAAAATAAATAAATAAAAAAAACACACCTAGCGAAGGAGAAACAACACGTGCACGTTCAACACCTAAAGTCTCAAGGAAATCCATCTCATCTTATAGTTATCAATCGTACACGCCGTTTCCAGTGTATCGCCGTAATTAGATAAGTATAGTTTACAGTAAGTAGATTTAAGAGTATTTTCAGAGTGTGTAATATTATTTATTTGTGGGATTTGGTAGCTACCTAGGTTAGGCTTCATTTAAACATAAATTTGTGACAAGAGCTTTTGTTATCAGCGGAATAATATAGTGAAAAGAAAGTGGAATACGCTGGTTTGATATCCCTCTCCTGGAAGATCGTTTTTTTTATATATCCGTCTGTCGCCCAAACGGCCAAAGGGCAGCGGTAATTTCGTCGTGCTAAAGGTGCGAACCCCTAGATTTTAGATATGGTCCACATTTGGCAAGGGCACCTAGGCACGCTACATACTATTTCCGTACTTTTTATATACTGATAGATTTGAAGTAAATAGCTTTTTGTGGTCTCACACAGGAAAACAATTAGCTGTTGCAGCTTATTACAGTTTTCCAATTCTTGAGAATAGTTCCCAGCTAAGTAAAATATATTTAGCAGTCTTATTCAAATCAGAAGATTTAAAAAAATATGGTAGTAATTCTGTACACAGCAAAAAAAGTAGCGGTGCGAATTCGATTTTATCAGAATTGATAGAAAAATTAAATAACTATGGCGCATATATTTAATAATTTACTCCATTCGACAGTGTAAAATTTCATTTATATCCGAAGGGATAAAGCTTAGAAAAAGAAGCACAAAAGTAAAGTCAAAAACTGTTTTCTCGAGAAAAAATTTCTTTTGCATTAATTCGGATATTAGTTTAACAACGAACGGATAAAGAAAAATCTCCATGAATGGAAAGAAAGTGGCTGGAAGTATTTCATACACTCACACACACACATTTCTCTCCAACAGGTGCAATATATATAGCTATAGCTAAGCACGCTCATTGGGATAGGGACTGCAGTTGTGTCAGCAGCTTTTGCGTGCAACCTCGTGTACATTTGGGAATTCCCGAATTCTCGTGTGCACGACCGAGTGTAATCGGGGAGTTCCCGGCATGGTGTTGTGTTTTGTCCTGTTGTGACAACTATTGTAGGTTTAGTTTTCTAGTCGAGAGCCTCTTATTCAGACGCAGTTATGCGCTAAACAAATACCAGGCGCAAGTATTTGAAGTGTTCAAAAATTAAAAGAATTGTCAATAAAATATCAATTGAGAGGTGAAATATAAGTAGTTGATTTTTGTAACTTTTATAGACATTAGCAAAGCAAAAAGTGAATTGTGAAGATATTTGCAATGGTCAAAAAATCGTAATAAAGAGATTGGAAACTCCTGAAATCCTGTGCGTACATTTCTCGCGAGTTGAATTTTTTGTTATCAGTTGCGAACAGCAGATCATGTGTTCACATCGACGTGCCAAGATTTGTCACCATACGCCCCCGAATGTGTATAAAATCTAGGAACTGTGTGCTTTTCTATGCAGTACTCGTAAAATTAAAACGTGTTTATTGTGAATTTGTATTTTTGATCGAATATGACGCAGGTTCTCTTGAATGTGGTTTTTAATAACATTAGAAACTACGTAGTAGCTGCGAAAACTGGAGAAAATATCAGTGTTGTGGACATTCTAGTTGAGGCGGCAAAAAAGTTCAATATACCAAGTGACAAAAAATTGTACTTGTGTGACAGTAAAGGTGCAGAACTTGATGATGTTGTGTTAAACATACTAGTTAATGACAGCCTGCACACATACGATACAGACTTATTAATAAGATGCTCTCAAAATTATGGTAAGTCTTTATTATTAAGTGAAAATAGTAGTATTCGCGTTTCAAGAAGAAAAACATTTGAGGTGAAATGAGATAAATGTGTAATATAGTGCAAATGTGTAAAAGAAGCAAATATTCCTTGTAATTTATGCTTGAATTCTCAATGCCATATATTATTCAAGGAAGTAAAGTGATGCGTCAAAAGATGTTTCAAGATTTACACGTGTACATGGTCGAGGTGTAAACCTTCTATTACAGTATTACACATTTGCCCCGTATGACACATTTACCCCATTATTTCACCTTATATTTTAATTTTATTATAACAATAAGCGAATTTATCGCTAAACTACCTCCTCAGTTTTGGATATAGAATATCAAGGTTGATGTCAAAATTTATTCGGTACATATTTAAAAGATAAGTGCGCTTTTATGTACAAAAATTAATAAAGATGCCATAAATTAACATAAAGTGATCTTAGAGGTAATTCCTTTGATTGATTGAGATTGAGATAAATGTGCACAAAAAAGCATAAAAGTCATTACACTGTCCTAAGCAGCTAAAAAGCAAAACCAAAAGCATGTTTTTTGCACTATTTTTATTCTGTGCGTAAATATGTGCATTTATTTTTAGATCTTTATCGAGATTTCGGTACTCAAACAGATTTTCAGGAAGAAGAATTCTCAGCACCCCTTGAAAGACAGGATTGTTTTTTGGGCGCTTTACCCAAAAAAAATCAAATTGGAAGTAAACGTACTTAAAGAGGTAAATAACATTTCGAACATTGTGAAACTAACAAAAAGCTATATGCAAGTGCATACTTTATAGGAACTATTGTGTTATTTGAAAGGGAAGGAAGAGGGAAAGAAGATTCTTGTATATTACGACAGCAAAAAATCACTTCCGAAAAAACTAAGAATTAAACTTGTTAATATTATAGTGGAACATTTGATAGAAGTTCACGGGACATATCCTTCCTCAGAAAACAAAATCCTATGGGCCAAAGCAACATCACAAATTTTCCCGAACTTGTGTGAGAATCACGACCCACGAAATTTCGTAAATTATTTTTGAGATTTTTTGTTTGCTTTCTACTTTACTTTTAATTTCAGGGTATATTCTACGAACCTAAAAGTAGGTTAGGTTTTTTTGCCTTTAGGCTACGAACTATAAACAGGTCTCTGGGTAATTCTAAGCAGAACAAAGAGGACGGCAATATTGATAAATTGCAAGAAACAGATGCCGATTTGTCAGAAACAATTGAAAACTCTGAAGTTGTCGATAGTGAAGATCTGGAATTGTTGAAACGAGCTTGCCCAAAGACAGGAATTAAGGGAATATTCGATCTTATGAAGAAAACCGTCTCTTTGTTGCTGTTGAAATAACTAAGATTTCGAAGTGTGGCGGAAACTTAGAGGACTAAGGAACAAAGAATGTGTGAAATTCACGAGACATTAAAGTGTACTGTAAGGAACTCGAGAAAGCCAAAAGTGAAGAATTTTTAAGAAAAACTAAAGCGCTCCAACCTGTAGTGAAACTAAGCGGACACAGGAACGAAAGGGGGCCGATTTATTTTAATAATGAAATGAAATGAACTTACGTCCAGATACTAGTGTTCCAGTGGGAATTGTTGGTGAAAACACTCTGAACCAATCAAGGAAGTTGGAGTAACAAAGCAGCTCACTATTGAGGAACGACCTGACAGGAGCAAGATAAGTGGAGTTTTTTTTTCTTTCTAATGTTTCTATTTTTATAATTCTTGTTGATGCCTATTTTAAACCCATTTAGCATTAGGATCTTAGAACAATAGATTTTATGTAGAATTAATGAAGTTTAGGATTCGAAACGCTCACACTAGATATTTATCGATAGTAGTCTTTCTGTTTATATGCATGGCGGGACCCTGAACTTGTAAAGGTTAGAAGGAAGAAGGGTTGTTGATTCGATCGGCTTTGTAATATCCTGTTGTAGGGTTGTGGTTTCCTGGATTCGGGGCTGTAGGAATGCGCATTCTTCTCCGCCTTCGTTGCCGGGCCCTATAATCTCCTGGAATTCGAATGTTATGATAAATTATTTCAAGCTTTGAAGATTGTCGACCCTGATGTCCTCTGCCTAGCATAGCATTCATACATAATTTGCCAAGTTTTATAAAAATTGTAGACGACTTGTATGTGCGTCAATTATGAATTTTAAAATTTTTCTCCTTCAGCTGATAGTAGATCTTCTTGTACATTCTTTATAAATATATTTTTGCTTTGTATTTGGAGATATATGTGTATAGAGGTATATCATTTGAAATACTGCAATGGTAGGAAATTAAAGCCTTGGCTTTCTTGAGCAGGGATACTAGGAAATTACTAACAATACGGATATTTGTACTTTAGGGAATAATAAAGTTTGTAATGGAAAGAGAGTAAGTCTTTCCTTTTACTTCCCTGCTCGCGTCTCTCTCCACAGGGTGGCGACTCATCGGTGGGTAGACCTCCCCTAATGGGTTGAGCGTTTTCTTTCTAATCTCTCTCTCCAGGTTAATTTAGGGCATCCTGAACATACATCCGGGCCACCAGGATGCGTGGGTGGTTGGGGCATGGCCCACAAAGGGGAAGTCGACACCACCTGACTTCCCCCTACGAGAGCAGGTAGGGACGCGGACCCTCTGCCACCAGGTCCGCCCTCTTCCCTCTTTTCCTTTTTTTGTATTTTTTTGTATCTTTTTAATTTTTCCTTTTTCTTTTCCAAATTTTCTCTTTCAGGTTTCTCCTTTATTTTCTTTCCCTTTTCCTTCTCCCAATCATCCCTTTTCCCAACGCGGCATGATTTTTTCTGTATGCGGGGGATTTCGGAGCAGGCGGCGGCTTTTGGGTGACCCACCCCACACTCTCCGCGATGCCTAGCCGCACAAGCATGCCGCTCCGCCTCGTGCCTGTCTCCGCGTGCCTCTGGGCTAGCTCAGCCTAGAGCATGAGGCTCGTTTGAGTTCTCGCTCTGGCCTTCACGGCCACGGGCTAGTCCAGGGCACATATTCCACCTTCAGCTGCTTTAACAGCTACTTTTCAGGCTGCCTTTGGCAGCCTTCTATCCCTCCCCTTCGCAACAGAATGGCGCCCAACGTGGGGCCTTTCGTTGCCCCCGCAACATCTTTAAGATGCCAACCGTTTTCTTTCGAGCAATTTCCTAGGTTTTTAGACACACCGGGACTGGTAAGTGTAGTTTCATATATTGTATGTTGTATAAATGTCTTCATTTTAGATTGAACAGGACTTTTCATTAAGATATAAAAAGTATTCAAGTCTCTCGGAAAATTGGGATGCAATAAAGGAGAAAATCCTAAGTATTGCTACAGAAGACAAAATAGAAGTATATGATAAATTCACTCTGGAAGAAGAGAGTACGTAAGAGTGTGAATTTTGTTTATTTTTTTGTATTTCTCTTCAATTTTATATGTGAACCATTCATTGATTTTGGGTTTTTGGATTTTGCTTAGAATTTGACGACGACGTAACAACTATTCTCCTTTTAACAAAAATCATAAGTAGTATTGGGAAGAAGTGCTTCAAGAAGGACAAATATAATCTATTTAATTTTCGGAAGGTAATGTTGAACATCTAATATATTGACTTTCAATTTCAAATATTATGTAATTTCCAGATCGGTGTTTGTTGACATCACTGCAAATTACGGGAAGCAACCCTACTTAATTTTGAGAGGAAGCTCTAAAAAACAAATTGGATCCTTCTGGATAGCTATAGATGGGAAGGAAATTTTAACTGAAGCTAAAACAGGTATTGCAGCTTTTGAGACGCTGTTTAAAAGTTTCTTTGTATTTCATGCATTATACCCTGATAGTTTGTATTCCTTTTTTCTTATTTGTACAAGAAGTATTTTTTAAATTGAATTGTACTCGATTAAGCCCTAGGCTCACTGAAATTAAAAACAGGTTTGACTTTTAATCAAAAGACAATGCCGAATTTGTAAAGACAATTTCCAAAACTCGCGCACATATATTAAACATTTAAATCTTATTCACAACTTCAAGGAAACCAATGATCTCTGTTTGGCTTGGGAACATGAAGATTGTAATTCTTATTTTAATACATTTAGTGGACTTCGTAAACATATTAAAAACAAACATTCAGAAGTTGTTGAAGTTAGAGTTCGTGAGAAGTTAACGAATGAAAATGCTTTTAGTGATGTTTATAATCTCACTTATGAATGTGTGGGAAGTTCATCTCAAGTATCGGAACCAACTTCAGATATCATTTCTAATTATACAACCTTAAAAGAAAATTATTTGATTAGTCTCAGTACACTTAGAATCAATGAAAAATCAAAGAATGAAATATTGAAATTTACTACTAATCTCACCAATTCAGTTCAAATAAGTCTTAAACGCAAACTTTTGGATACTGGAGTCGAGTTAGACATTTTAAAAGAAGAGTTATTTTTTATCTTGTCCTTTCAAAGATTCTTTGACTACATACAAAAGAAACAAAGATATTTTTTCAGTTATTCCGTCCCTTAAAGAAGTAGCAATAGGTGTACGAGATGACAGGACGTGGAAGAAGAACGAAGGTGCCTTTGAAAATCGCATTCCTGTAACGAATACATTCTCTTATATTCCCATTATTGAAACTCTACAATACCTCAGTCAAAATGAGTCATTTATTCCTTTTATTTTAAGTCCCTACAAGATTTCTGAATGCAATGATTTTCACTTTAGCAATGGGGAATATTACAAGAAACACCCAATGTTCTCATCTGGGGAGTCCAAATTTTGCATTCAACTTTATGTTGATGAATTTGAAACGGCTAACCCTTTGGGGTCTAAAGCAGGAGTGCATAAAATAACAGCTTTTTACTTCACTATCCTAAATTTGCCAGGATATCTTAACACAAAACTGGAAAATATTCATCTTGTAGCTCTTTGTCATTATTCAGATGTAAAAGAGAAAGGTTTTAGTCCCATCCTAAATATGATTTTTGAAGAAATCCAAACTTTGGAAGTAAGTGGAATCAGTGTTCAAATTAATGAGAACGTAATTAAGTTAATAGGATCCTTGTTTTCAATATCTCATGATAATTTAAGTGCCAATGCAATTTACGGATTTCAATTACTTTTGCAGGTATTGCTTAACCGAATATAAAAATATTCAGTCAACTTTTACAGAAGAATCTCATTTAGTTAGAAAACTTGAAACTCATAAAGTTCATGTGGAAAAGAGGTTGTATGGTGTGAAAAACTCTTTTAAATTAAATGAGCTAAACTTTTATGACAGTTTTAAAGCAATTAGTGTATAGACATTGTCCATGATACACTTGAGGGTATAGGTCAGTACGAAATTAAACTCTTTTTAATATATTTGATAAAAAGCAGGAAATTTTTAACTATGGATGAGTTCAATGAAAGAATGAAAAATTTTAACTTTGGATATTTGAATAGGTCAAATGTACCTTTATTTATTAATATTGAGTCGAAAAACAAAAATGTGGGACAAACTGCAAGTCAAGCGTGGTATTCAATGAGATATTTCCCACTTCTTCTAGTTGATATTATAGAAAATGGAGATTCCGATTTCCATGCAAAATATAATGTTTTACTATTACTGTTTCAAATCACTAATATAGTATTCTCCTCCACACTTAAAAAACACCACATTTGCAAGTTAGAGAAACTAATTGAGGAACATCATCGTGCATTTAAGAAACAATATCCTGATCAGAACCTTTTACCCAAACATCACAATCTTTTACATTATCCTAGAGCCTTGAGTGAAATGGGAACATTAATCACTTCATGGACAATGAGGTACGAGGCAAAGCATAAGCAGTTGAAGGATTTTGCCAGATTATCTCCCAATTTCAAGAACATTTGTAAAACATTGGCAACTGAACACCAGAAAGCAAATTATGCATCATACTTGTCAAAAGTACTTCGACTGGAAGCAATTTTTAAGATTGAAACGCATGATGTGTTACTACAATCTTTAATAAATTTAAATCATCTGCCTAAAAGCGCTCTAGAACAAATTTATAAGTATGGAGAAAAATGGAACATTCTTAAAAGCCTTCAGTATGGTCACGTTTATAAACCAAATTTTGTATTATTTAAGTAGTTAAAATAGGGGAGTTCTGGAACCGCCGCCGCCGCTTTTACGGTGGTGTTTATCTGGGGACCACCGTTGCCGCTATTACGGTGGTGTTTATCAGTAAATTCCATAGTGAATGAAAGAGAAGTGAATGACCTCAACTTAGCCTAAAATTTTCGTAGTTGGGCTGATAAGAATGTTTTGTTTTGTTAAGTGATAAGTAGTGCATGATGTTGGGTACTTATCATCTTAGAGAAATGTACCAATGTCAAGGTTGTTGAGGTAGGTTGCAAAATTTGTATTTAGAGATTTATGATTGAAGTCAATTTATGGTTTCAATTTATGAATTCATATTTATGTTTATGATAAATAAAAGATTTCACATTCATGCTTGTGGTTAGTAAAAAAGATATGAGACTGTTAGAAAAGTAAGATATCGTTTGATTTTAAGGAAATATTGCGGTTTGAATATTTCCATTAAAAATTGTTCTGGACATATCAAAGCAAAAATTCTTGTGGTTATTTGTATCAGGCAGAATTCAAATTCTTACATTCTAGGAAGTGGTTTTTGATTTCTGTCTAATTTACCAGTGTGAAACTGAGGAACCGAAGAATTTTTGGCAGTCTAAGAATTTTATTCTTACGTGGGGGTTGCGATATCATAATTTGTGAATTTTTCATTTATTCTTTCGAAGTTGTGAAAAATGATTTAAGAATTTTATTATCTCTTTGAAAAGTTTGTGACCATTTGTGATATTTTGAGTGAAAATGAAATGACAACGGAAGAAAAACAACAGTCATCACACATCTGCATCACATATGTAAGTACACTATTACATTTTGTGGTAAACTAAGAACGCAAATTATGTGAAGTATGCGATAAATATTTTTTGTATTTTTGTCGTGGTTATAAATTTCGAATTAGGTTTGATGTTAAAGGAAATATTACGGTTTGGATGTTCATGTGAAAATTGGTTTTGATAACAATTTCCGATATATTTGACACTGAATAAACGTAGAAAAGAGAATTTCTGGGAATATGTGATAAGAATTCTATCTATAGCTCCCCAGAAGTATAAATACCATTGAAACTTAGTAAAACTTATTAGTTCGATTCAAAGAACTTGAAGTCTTCGTATATTTAATTACCAAAAAATAAAATGTCTTTACCAAATATTCGTCGTGTTGAAAACTTCTCGGAAGAAGATTCTATGGAAGCGGATTTTAAAATATTGGAAGAACTCAATTCGAAAAATTTTAAATCAGTTCTACTTGTAAGTGAAATGGGTCTAAGAGAGGGATATAAAATCCTTAGTGCAAGAAAAGTCGTTACGAAGTTTGGGGAAAGGATTGTGTTGGAACTGGAGCATCGTAAACTATTTTTACCGCCACGATACGGCGATTTATCACAACAGACTATTCAGTGTCTTAACAATGGGGGATACCACATAATGTGTACAGGACTAACTGGAAGGATGGCTACACTACATTTCTCGAAAACCATCGAAAATAGCTATTATAATTTGAATATTTAAATCTTTTATAATGAATATTATGCAATAAAGCGTTTGAATTTTTGTCTTTACATTTATTTTTTTTATTGACTACTACCTATATATATTCTGGTATCGCACAGTCTTTTGAGGTTTTGGTTGACATTTATTTATCTAGTGATAAATGGTCATATATATTCTGTCGTTGTAAGCTCTCTTTCAGTATAGTCATTCGTGAACTGAACAAAAGTGCTAGTGAATTAAAGTCTAAAAGTGGTATTTTGTGGATTAGTTATGTTTCATTGTGAAAGATGTGGTACAAATTTTACGCGAAAGGACAGTCTAACTCGACCTAATAAACATTCGAAATGTGCTATTAGCACCAGCAGTAATTTAGAGCTGGCATCGGGAAATGAAGTCGCAGTGAAGAAAAGAAGAATATCAGCTTCTTCTTCTGCTGAAGTAAGTATATCAAATAGTAAAATCGTTAGTGTGGAATACTAACGAAATTTTTTGAAAGATTTCAACATCAAGAACGTTGAAAGAAGCGTCAACTTCAAAGTCGTTACAACCGATATCAGCATCAAAGTCATCTTCACAAAATGTGGTATCAAAGCTGACAACGGGCCAGACTAAATTCTGTGAAATATGTCAAGTAAATGTACAATCTCGGAGTTATTCAGCGCATCTAAGAAGTAGGATGCATATTGATAAATTATGTTCTACTTGCGGTGATGGTATTGAACAAATAAGTAGCGCTTTCAAATCTCGAATAATAAGCTTTAGAGTTAATGCTCTAGGTTTTCACACAGATATTGAAGGTTTTATTAATTCGCATAAATTAACAATAATTAATCTTTTGGAAAAGCAAAGAGAAATTAATAATACATACAAAGTTAATTTAGAACTTTCTGCAGTGTATGTGAAGAGTAATATAGATGGTAGTTTAGAAGGTGATATCAAATCATTTAATACGAAAAATAGGATTGTGTCTTTATCTACCAATCTGGTTGAATATTTAGATGGGTTTTCAAAGGAAATTATTACCAAAAGCGAAGAATTTCAAGAACGAGATTCGGGGTGATCACTAAAACAAGTGCTTTACATAGAAATTAATTTTAATAAATATTCGCCCTTAAAGGGGTCATCGTATATTGATCTTCCTGAAAATATTCAAGCAACTAAAGCAGTTATAAACATACAAAATGCAGATGGAATGTGTTTTGCTTGGTTAGTAGTTGCCTACTTATATCCCACTCCGATAAGTACAAACAGAACATCATCATATCCACATTACAGTTCAGTACTAAAATTATGGGATCTTGAATTTCCTTTAAAATTATCTGATATAAAAGTATTTGAGGAACTAAATAATGTGAGTATTAATGTATACGGAATAGAAAATAATAAAATTATTGGACCCATACATTACACTAATAATAAAAAAGAAAAACACATTAATTTACTTTATATTGAGAAAAATGGTAATAGTCATTACTGTTTGATAAAGAATTTGAATAGATTAGTAAGTTCTCAATTAAATTGTGCTCATGGAACAAAGTGGTTATGTGATGGTTGTTTGGTCTACTTTAGGGATAAAAATAAACTAGAAAAACATATTTTAAACGATTGTAATAAGGTTTGTACCATTTTGCCCGAAGAAGGCGAAAACATTTTAAAGTTTGAAAATTATGAACGAAAATTACGTGTTCCATTTGTCATATATGCAGACTTTGAAAGCATATTGAAACCCTTATCTACATGTTCACCAAATCCAAGTAATTCTTTCACAGAAAATATTAATGTTCATGAAGCTTGCAGCTTTGCATACTTTGTAAAATGCGATTTTGACGAGTCTTTAAATAAATCTGAAACGTATAGAGGGTCAAATTGTGTAAAAGTTTTCATGAATAAAATTGAAAACGAAGCCAGACGAATAAGTGATAAATTGCACAACATTGTTCCAATGAAACCAATGACCTTGTCTAATAAAATTAACTTTAGTAAAGCAACGCATTGTCATATTTGTTCAAAAGAATTAAATTATGATAAAGTATGTGATCATGATCACCTAACAGGTCTTTATCGTGGTGCTGCACACAATCAATGTAATTTAAAATATCAAGTTCCTAATTTTATACCAGTTGTTTTTCACAACCTATCAGGCTATGATTCCCATTTTATAGTACGAGAGTTCGGAGCTTCAGATGAAAAAATTGATGTTATCCCGACTAACATGGAAAAATACATTTCGTTTACGAAGTATGTTCAAGTATCTCAAGATCGAAGTATTAAATTGCGATTTATTGATTCATATCGCTTTATGCCCTCAAGTCTTGATAACTTAGGTAAAATCTTAGACGACGAACAATTGAGTCATATTCATAAATTTTTTCCTGAAAATAAACAATTTAATTTAGCAAAACAAAAGGGTATATACCCTTATGATTATATTGATTCATTTGAAAGATTTGAAGAAGAAGTTTTATTGACGTCTTCAGCGTTTTACAACAAACTAGATAATGAAGCTGTTTCTGAAAGAGATTATGAGCGTGCCCAAGAACTTTGGTATGAATTTGGTATAAAAACATTAGGCCAATATAGTGATTTATATTTGAAGATAGACGTTCTTCTTGTTACCGATATATTTGAAAATTTTAGAGATGTCTGCATAAAAACCTATGAATTAGATCCTTTTCAATATTATACAGCACCCGGTTTAAGTTGGGATGCAATGCTGAAAATGACTAACGTAGAACTTGAATTACTAGTAGACATTGACATGATACATTTTATTAAAAACTCTATTAGAGGAGGATTGAGTCAATGTAGTGGAAGATATTCTGAAGCAAATAACAAATATATGAATAGTTTTGATCAAACAAAACCATCTCAATTTATAATATATCTTGATGCCAATAATCAGTATGGTTGGGCCATGTGTCAATATTTGCCCATTAATAACTTCAGATGGCTATCTGATTCGGAAATTTCTAGTTTATATATTGAAAATGTAAGCAATGAAGCTGAAAAAGGATATATATTAGAAGTAGATTTAGAGTATCCTCAGACGTTACACTCATTACATAAAGATTTTCCATATTGTCCTAAGAATATGGTGCCACCGTATGAATGTTCTAAGGGGAAAAAATTAATCACTAACCTCAACAATAAGTACAAATATGTAATTCATTATAGAAATCTTCAACAATGTTTGAAAGCTGGTTTGAGACTAAAAAAAATTCATCGTGTACTGGAATTCAATCAAAGTCCATGGCTTAAGCCTTATATTGATTTAAACAATGATTTAAGAACAAAATCGACAAATGAATTTTCAAAAAATTTTTATAAATCTCAAAACAATATGATCTGTGGTAAAACTATGGAAAATGTCGACAAAAGGGTAGACATAAAAATAGTAACGAAATGGGAGGATATCGGTAGAAGATTAACAGCAAGTCGATTAATTAATATGCTTAATTTTCGGGAGAGAACAATCATTCACGATGATCTTGTTATAATTAAAATGAATCGCTTAAAGGTTCAATACAAAAAACCAATTTATGTAGGATTCACTATTTTAGAAGTTTCAAAAACTTTAATGTATGATTTTCATTATAACTTTATTAGTGAGAAATATACGGATGATGCTAAACTTTTGTATACTGACACAGATTCTTTTATTTATGAAATAAAGACTGATGACTTTTATAACGACATAAAGTCAAACTTAGATAGATTCGATACAAGCAATTATCCTATTCCTAATGCATATGGTTTACCTAGAGTAAATAAAAAGATCTTAGGTAAATTTAAGGATGAATGTTCCGGTAATATAATTTTAACTTTCATAGGAACAAAAGCAAAATCGTATTGTGTTATTACGGATAGTGATGTTATTAAAAAGATTAAAGGTATAAAAAGAAAAGTTGTTGCAAAAGATGTGCAAGTTTCCGAATTTAAAAATTGTGTAGATGATAGCTCGTCAAAGGTAATTAAAAAAATGTATATTTTTAAGAGTTGTAAACATAAACTATATACTCAATTAGTAAGTAAGGTAGCGTTAGTTCATAATGATGATAAAAGATTTGTAATTCCAAATTCTTATGATACTTTACCTTGGGGTCATAAAGATATTGTGAAATATTACTTAATAAATATTAAATATATATTAAATCTACATTCAGTATCAGTGTTTAATTTACACATTTGCAAAATATTGAAGAAAAAGATATAAACATTTGTCGCAGTTATCGTAGAAAAGGAAATTGGTTTTGGTTATGAATTCTTTGA
>QYTT01089567.1:33512-44582 GCA_006980735.1 Dasypogon diadema | reverse complement strand
CCAGAAATAGAGGCGTCATCGAAAAAATGCTACACAGTCGCCATTTTGACATATATCGCCGTGAAAAAATTATTTTATATTGCAAACTACATGTATAATAAAACACCTCTTTTGTAAATCCGATTTATTTTATGGTTTCGCTGAAAAAAATCACGAAATATGTAATGTTTTTCGGCCTCTAGGGTGGCCTAACCCCTTAATTTACAAGAATTCGTCAAAGAGCTGAGTAGTTCACAGAAAATCAAACAGAAGTTCAGAATAATACAAACAAAAATAAAAATCCAGCAAAACAAAGCATCAGAAAATGAATCAAAAATCCGAAAGCCTCTTTGAGTAGTGAAAGTCTAGATGCTCATAATTATAATTTAAGAAGGCGCGACATTGATGAAAGCGGCTCGAAAAAACCATAATTAGTGCGATGACAAGGCACATGAAGAAAGCTCAATTCCTGCGCTTAAGAGAGTCCAGGGAAATCAATTTCAACCTTACAGCATAAGGAGGCAAAGCATGAGAATCACCCTAAGGAAGACTCCGAAGCGCGAACCTCAGGAATTTGCGTTGGATCTGTTCCAAACCGTTCATGTGCACAGAATAGAAGGAAGACCAAACAGGACCTGCATACTCCAAGATAGATCTAACAAAGGAACAATGAAGGAGATTCGTAATATACGGATCATCAAACTCCTTAGCCCAACGCTTGACAAAGCTAAGCACTTCATTATCCCTAGTAACGATAGAGTCGATATGGTCCTTAAAAGCGAAGTGAGCGTTAAAGCACACGCCCAGATCCTTCGTTTTATCAAATCTAGACAAAAAACAACCATCAAGAGTAAAATTAAAATATAAAGGATTCCTAATACGAATGAAGTACATGGTGATATATTTATTAATATTTAGACGTAAGCAGTTGACAATGCACCATCTATAAAGGCAGGCAGGTTCGAGTTGAGGAGAGAGTAATCATCGGGAGACAATCTCTCGAAAGACGACATGTTGTACGCGATCAGACAAATAAGAACGCAACCATTCAATAAAAGGCAGAAGGAAGCCAAAGATAGAGAGCTTGTGAAGAAGAATTTTGTGGTTGATTCTATCAAAGGCTTTACTTAAATCAGTAAAAATGCAGTAAACCTGTTTGCCCGCTTCATTGGCAATAACCCGAGGAACGATTTACAATGGAAGTACAATGTATCGCAAATCAAAACCTCAAAGGGTTTAGCAATATAGCTTAAATTAACAATGGGTCTATAGTTAATAATGTCACATCTGTGTCCCTTCTTGTGTAAAGGAAAGATATATAAAACTTTCCAAGAAACAAGAAAAACGCCAGAACGAATAGATAAGTTAAACAAGTAACACAGAAAAGGAACAAGAAATCTGCTACAGCGCTTCACAAAACACGACGGAACAGCATCAGGACCACAGGAGTAATTGTCGGTCAACACCGAAATCCGCCTCAAAATAGAAGCTTGATCGAGTAGTAAATCCTTATTTTGAAGAGATGTCGGCGGAAGCTTCGTCAAATGGGTAAAATCATCACAATTAATATCACAGTTAGAGTCAACAAAAGCAGACTTGAAGAATTCACCAAAGAGATTAGCAGTAATCAAAAGAACGCTACTCACCACGCTTCCGAGACGCAAAGAAGAGGGAAAACCATCCGAACAACGCTTGGAGTTGACAAACGGCCAGAACCGCTTGGATCAGAATGCAAGGAATTGTAAACGCGACCAACTTAGTCGTTTTAAGAGTTCTCCAAAGAAAAGCCAAACTGTTCTCGAAGGTCAGTATAAGTTAAGAAATCAGCATTACTCTTCGAGGAAGAAAAGCGTTTCCAAGCCTTATTCTTCAAGTTCTTCAGACGCCGCAAAGAACCGTCAAACCAGGGTCCAAATGAATGAGAAGCATTCGACTTACAAATGAGCACACAGCTAGCGAAACAAAAGAATAACCAATTGTAAAACGAGCCAATAGCTTCGCCAATGTCACGAACATTAAAAACACCACTTCAGTCCCAGGCAGAGAGCCAATCATTAATTTTGGATAAGTCCGCTTTCTTAAAACTAAAACGAAAATCATGCACAGCGGAAGAAGCCAAAGCAACAGGGTCAGAAAAAAGATCAAAGTGCAATGCCGTCCATAAACGATAACACCATAATAAATTTTCGAAAATTACGTATTGATGACAAGTCGCTGGTGCGCGTGCAGAAGGGTATAAATCAGATTTTTTTAAAGTGAGATATATATTCTAAAGGGTTGTTTGATGTCCAAATAATTCAAAAATCAAAAAAATTCTTGTTCTCTGTTTAAAGTTCCACAAAAGGCAAATATTTTTGTAGATGGAAATTGCTAGCAAGGTGCCAGCATTTAAAAATGTGAAGTGTTTCGATTTCGACGGTAAGGAAATCTCATCAGCATGGCTGAAGCCTAGTCCGTCTAGCCATGGACACTCAACACAGCTTTCAAAAATTTTGCCCTTTATTGGCTTGTTTTTAATTACAAGCACGAATTATATGGGAGCAAAAACAAATTTTGCAAAACCCATACGAGGAAATATTTCTAGGTTTTCGTAGAAAAATAGAAAAAAGTACTTGATGGCACTCCAGTTTTCAAAAATCAATCGATACGACAGCTTTTTGAAGGCTCTATAGACCTCTGACAGAACCTAGGACGTATTCGCAAAGAACATTCCCTCACCTTGTGCAAAAACGGTCAGGGTCGCTCGCGTATTCTTGATGTGATGTCGCAAATAATAATTTTTAATAATTTAAAACTATTTGGCGCACTACTTATTAGGCTTTTAATTATGTCTTTGCCCACTTCATCCCAGGATTTAATTATAGCTAATATAAGTTCAGAAATGTTTTGGTATTGAATGATTTTGAACAATGTATCTTTCGGATGATAGTACCCCAGAAGTTTTCTACTGGCTATTGCTCAGGGCAATAGGCTGGCAGTGCAATGTTATGTTGTCCAAACCTAGTCTTTACCTTAAACCTGACTTGATTTAATGTGTTATTGTAATGATTACAATTCAGATTTGTATTTCGTTCTAAAAAATTGCACAACTGAACAAGACACTCCGCACTATTCATTTTAGTCGATAGAAACGCAAGTTCCAGAGCACCGTCTGAGCTAAATGCTCCCTAAACCATTAAGTTTATGCCACCAAAATTTCTCGTTAGAAAATACACGGACTCATTGTGTAAATCTCTCCGGTATGTATTAAAATCGCCCGGGCCATCAACATTAAACTTTTTTTCATCCGAAAAGAAAAATATTTTTAGTTAAAGTAAGAATTGTAGTTTTTACGTACATGACTTATCTTGTTACAAGCATTTTTCATTTTTAAGCGTCCAAGTTCATGCTGGGCGATTTTGTGGCGCGGCAAAAGCCTAGAGATAGCTTCGACCTTTGCTGGACAATGTTTGTGCACTATTGTAGTATACCCCATATTATGTAACGAAAGATATTAACCTTGCTTCAGTGTGAAATTTAACTTTTTAATGAACTGCTAACCACTTTTACAATCCACCTCTTATCGCCTTCGGAGAGTTCTTCTCGATCCACCCTTTTTATTTGTGGCGTAATTAAGGCAGAAGATAGACTTCCTGATATCCGTATCTCTCCTCCTCTCGATAAACCAAAATGTTGTCTTTTTTTCTTAAGTATTTTTCACGTGACATTAGCACTAGCGCTTCAAACTCACATAATTAAAGTTTAAATTTATTACTGCGACCCACTGCGATATCAGAAACTAACTGTACCGTGCTACTTAAAAGTGGTGCTACAGTTAGGCAGCAGCAACAAGACTAATTTTAACCGTTATCTTCTAACATTTGTAGGTAATTAATGTACAACAATATCAAATGTGCTTCTCCATTAATGTACTAAATTATAGTTATTTTGCAGCTAATAGCTAATGCGAATTATGTTATAATGTTAATAATGTTGAGGTTGTATAGTTATGCAACAGTATAAGTTTCTGATTATAAATAAGAATTACCTAATGCAACGCCTGTTGGCATAGTCGCCAAGTAACATACATCCAAAATGGTTACCCTGATAGTGCGATTTTCCGTAGTGGAAACATCTGCAATATAAGCGAAGCATGAAGCAAAAATAGCCACATCAGCACCAGTTAGAGCAGACGGAATTGTTGCCGTGTATATTATGTATTCTACGGGCCAAGTTGCTGTTTCGAGATACATATTCATATATTTTCCTTTTTTTTCGAAAATATGTCAGTACTACTTACGTTGATTATCGTTCACTATTATCATCACAGAATATATTAATTTTCCTGTAATACCCATTAGGAGAGGAAACTTTCTACCTCTTCTGTCGGACCAGGATCCTAGGAATAAAGCTAAAATTATTGGAAATATATGTGCTGCCACGTTGTTCCATTGATGGAAATCACTAACAGTGATCTGCAAAAATAACATTGTAAAATAAAAGAAGAGAACGAAGTTCTAAGTCTTACTTGGATTTTTTTCTTGTACTCTTTGTATTCTTCTTGTTCTATGTGATCACATATTTCCTTGCTGTAATTATGGTTAACTATACATGCTTTGTGCACAAAAAATGCCTGCTCCACAACTGAGGTTAACATGAAAGCAAACATGTAGAAGACCATAGTTGGTTCCACGGTAATCTTCCTGTACCATCGTATTGGTTGGTTACTGTAAATCTGTAACAATCGACATATAATTTGCATTATTAATAGGGGATAAACAAAAATATATCAAAGAGTTATTTAGTAAATTTTTAGGTTTTGGATTCATCTCAAAATGTACGTGGTTAAATAAAATTTGTTGGGGTATGGACGATGAAACGATAAATAATAAATAAAAATAAATTTAATTTAGAATAAAAAGAATGTTTAAGTGAAATAAATGTAATAAAATTAAATTTTTAAATAAAGAAGAAGGATTAAAATTAATAAAACCCCACCTTCTTCAATCTCGACTTCAGCAGTGGAATTTCTTAGAAAAGCGGGTTAAAACCTCTTCGTACAGGACCAGATTGTCAACACTGAAATCACTTTTTTCGTAAGATGAAGGCTTAGTGTTCTGCCCTAATACAAGTGCATTGTTGACAGAACTGAAGATGCCATGTGATCCAGACAAATGGAGACTGTTTATAAATTTTTCGAAGCAAAGGTTGAAAGTTGTCCTGTTGGCCAATGGGAATGCATACTCTATGCATATGAGCGAGACGTACGAAAACATCCGCCAAATCCTTGAAAAAATCAGTTATCATGATTATAATTGGAAACTTTGTGCTGACTTAAAAGTTGTTGCTGTACTGACAGGTCTGCAATAAGGCTTCATAAAATACTGCTGCTTCCTATGTGAATGGGACAGCCGAGTCCGAGACAAATATTACATCGTACGGAACCGGCCTCTGCGAGAAAGTTTAATTCCCGGTCAGAAAAATGTTGCTCACGATCCTCTGGTCCTCAAGGAAAACATTTACTTTCCGCCTTTATACATCGAAATAGGCTTGATGAAAAAGTTTGTGAAAGCAATGGAAAAGACAAGTGATGGATTTAAATTTTGGAAAACTAAATTTCCTCGCCTTACTGAGGCTAAAATCAAAGAAGGAATTTTCGTGGGTCGCCAGATTAGTAAAGTTTTCTAAGATTCGACGTTTATGGAACACCTGAATTAAAAAGAAAAACGAGGTTGGTTTGCATTCCAAAAGTTATGGGTAAAAACAAAAGTGATGATTATGTCGCTCATGTCGAGGAATTGCTGTCAGCGTACAAGGCCAAGGGGTGCCAAGATGTCTCTTAAAGTATATTTCCTGCACTCACAGTTTGACTACTTCCCCGAAAATTTAGGAGAAGTTTCAGATGAACACAAAGAACGGTTCCATCAAGCCATCGCTACGTTCGAGAGAAGATTTTCAGGGAAGTGGAATGCGAGCATATTGGCAGATTACTGCTGGTCTTTGATACGAGAAACTTCTACTTCAGAGTACAAAAGGCAAGCAAGAACTAAAAGTATCTGCGTATCTTATTTTTACTTTTAAATTTAGCAGCTAAAGTAATCCTTTTCACGCCTCCAAATCAAATTCATGGCGGTAAATTTTGATTGATACTGATTGAAACTTGATACGTTTACAATCTGCTTCGAATTATATCCAGTAATCTGGAAATTCAATATGCCGGCCTATTTTCATTTTTCCGATCTGGAGTCTCATAAAACACATTTACATATACAAAACTTCACAGTGATAGGTTGCTTCCCCTTCGAATTATATACAATAATCCAAAAATCCAATATGGCGGCCCGGCCAAGGATTGGGGAATATGAGTGATTTTTATTTTATTGATTAAGCGTCTCATAAAACTGCTCCTTACTAAATTTGAGAGCTATACGTTGTTCCTTATTTGAATCATACTCAGTAATCCAAAAATTCAATATGGCGACCTATTGAAGGAGTGGGGGGATTCGGCCTATTTTCGAACTTAAACCTACAAATTTTCTGAAAGTAATATGTACCAAATTTCAGCCTTCTAGCTCAATTCGTTCTTGAGTTATTGTGAATACAGACGGACATGCTTAAATCGGTTTGCTTTCACATTCTGAGCATATATATATAATTCATTCTGCTCTAGTATTATTGGATCTATGCGTTACAAACTTTGAATCAAAAGTAATTACCCTATGCATCATATAGGGTATAAAAATTATCGAAAAGTGATAAAAATAGATGGGGGGTTCCCCCGCAAACGGTGGGTGATGGAGGAAAACGGAGGTTATATTCCGATTTAGGAGGTCATTTTACATAAGGGTCAGGAATGGTGACAGCGTCCGAAAAATATTTTTTTTGCCGTTTGGTGTAGGCAGATTTCAGTACATTTCTATGAAATACAAAACTATACAATCAACTAAATACGTAAAAAGAGGTCAGTTTTATTAAACTGTGTGCCTTCTAGTTCATATTTGCATATTTAGTACATTAACTTAAAAAAAATAATTGCAAAATTATGATTTTTACATGCGTGTAAAAAACGTGCAAAAATGCCTGCATAAAATGTGTTAAGTTTGTTACATACATATAACATAAAGAAGTAAACTAATTATGTAACTAAGAAATGCTGTTTTGCTTTAAATGTCAGTATTCAAAGTATAATATACATTGAATTGAAAAAAATGTTCGACAAATCGATTTACACAGAATTCACTCAGGTAATAAATCTGTATTTATGTTTACTACCATGCTTCATGCATTTCTCTTCACATTAATTTCAAATCGCATTTTCGGTGAAAATGTTCAGAAATCTGATGTTGATACTTAAAAGGAGCAAATTCAGTGTATAATTAATATAAAAACTGCATGGGTTCTTACAAATGGGTCTGTTCAAAGGTACTACGTAACTTATGCATGCATTTCTGAACAGGCCCAATCTCAGCCGGTTAGTGATGCTGGTAAGCATCATTATGCATTTATCCTTACTGACATGATTTTCTTTTCCATTGCGAAATCCAGAGAGAGATTTAAAAAATCTTTCGACCAACTAAGATGCGTTTCCTACACAGTTTTCTGTTTGTTAAATGCGTGTAACATAATACATTCAACAGCATACCTTTTGGATAATTAAAAAATCCTGTCCGCACTGAAATGTACAGCATAATATACACGTAACACTGTATTCTGCGAAAGAAATATTTCAGCAGAAATTACTTACGTAACAAATGAGTATTTTTCTTCCATATTGTGGTACACGAACAACTTTTTAAATAAACTTCACCTTATTAGAAAAATATTGGAAAATTTAATATAAATATTGCTGGAAAATGTGCTCAGACAAAGACAATTCAATTTTTTAGCCAGCGACGCCGTTTACTTTGATACAAATATGCAACATTATGTCATTACGAAAGCTCTTTTGACATTAAATTGGGGTTGTGACTTGTTTTAGTATGTTGGCTGCACTAAAAAATCATGCGATTGGCAGTAACTACCGAGCGAGCAACTGCTCATTTAGATTTTGAGACAAGCGAGGTGCTGCTTTAAAAAAAAAAAGATTATTAACCTTACCCCTTACAGACCGTTATTAACCCCTTAACCTACGATTTAATTTCCAAAAGAGCGGGCCAAATTCAACCATGCAGTAGACAATAAATCGGAACCAACTTGGGCGCCCTATGATATGCAAAGACATGTGTAATATGCAAATGCATATTCTGTATTTACCTTTCGGGTCGAATCCGAATCTAAGTCTGACCTGTTGGTTTTTTTAAATATTTCTATACTATAGACGATAAATTTGCATATAATCACAATACATAAATGAGAAAAAAAGCCTTTTGCCCTTCTGCCCCACGAGCACCACGCGCCTAACTCTATGTTATAATTTTTGGCCTAAACGACTCACCACGACTCACGAGTGAGGCTCCATGTTATCGTTTTTGACCCAATCGAGCGACCACGTGTGAGGCTCGATGTTTTCGTTTTTGGCCCAATCGAGCAACCACGAGTGAGACTCGATGTTGTAGGTTAAGAGGTTAATAATGCTTACGTGGTGCAATTAACCATAGCCAAAGTAAAATAAATAGAAAGTTACTGACTATCTATATACAGTAGAGATTCGATTTATGAAACTAATAAAAACAAGACCGGTTGCAATTAGTGGATTTGTTGCAACTACCGGACGCTTCACTGGCAGTGCTTTTTTATGTGTATAATGGACAGTGATGGACATTTACGCGTAGATTTGCATTGTCTACACTCCGGGTAGACAATGTAGACAATGTAAACTTTTGGTAGACAGGCCCCATTCATGTGTTTGCGATATGTCGCAGCTGATTTAATAGATTCAAATAAACAGAGATTTTGTTCAGTCACTGTCACTGTACGATTGTAAGAGAAAATGAAAAAGATATACTGATTGCAAAAATTGGTCCCATGATTCCTTAATGGAATGCTTTTGGGCGCGCTCCGTCCATAGTATACAAGTCGTTGCATAAAATAGCAAATTTATCAGTCCATTTATTAGAGGCCAGTAGTAAAAACTGAAAACTTGACCGAGCCCAATTTCCACGGCTTACAGACTACAAGAGTTGCCAGATTTATACATTAAATCGCCATTTTGTAACGTCACTCTGAATATTTTGTTTCCAGAGCTTTTCAGTGGTGACGATCTTGCAATGAGTTACGTAAATTTAAGTGCTAAAATGAACACTAATATGTAAAATAAACGCTGATTTTGTTACATTAAAAATTCCACAAAAAATGCACACCTCTTTTGCTCGCTTCCAATTGAAATGCTACCAAAACAATGTATATTCTTCCTTTGATAAAGATTGTAGCTCCATTTATCTAGAGTGGCGACACTAAACATTGGTTAAATTCAATTTATCAATGAGAATTATTTGTGAGGTGAACGTCGGAGTTGTCCAGATAGTATCCAATATCTATTGTCTACGTGGAATATTGCGACGTAGACTACATCATTATTTACGCGTCGACAATGGTGTAATTTACGTTGTGTAGACAATTTGCCCATCACTGATAATGGACAAAGAAGTAAAAATTTATGTAAATAAACTTTATTATCTTATAGTTATTCACACTTCATATGCAGGTTATAAACTTAGGAAATTCCGAAAAATTAGATATTAATTTTTTTTATATTCATTTATATATGTATATATAACTCACAAAACATATAATTTAATTATTTTTTAAAAAATAGGATGTAATTGTTTTTGGTTTGGTTTTATTCACTGCAGATTCTTTTAAGTTTTGAAGTACCATTATATCTTCTATAGCGATTGTAGCGACTATACATATATTTAAATAATTAAATTTTAAATTTTCAAACAACTCCGAAATCATTCGGACAAATGATTTCCAGCAGTTAGAAATTGCGGACTACTTAATTCTTCTCGACCTAATACAAAACCCACACAACAATACTGAGATATCAGGGCCAACTTCCGTTGTGGTTTTTGGATCAATAGAGTTCTGCTGAGTAAGTCGCCGCGATCACTCCTCTTAAGTTTCGCTGTAACTTGGTTAACGATTATTTAATACAGTAGTGTTTTTATAAAAGCGGTTTGTTTTATTAATCACCAAACCATCGAAAACCTACACGGAGTTTGTTCCTCCTGAATATACCTAGATCCGGTATGTTCGAATCACTGCAGCAGTTGTAGTGCCAGCTCCTAGGAAAATGGGCATCAAACAGCAGCTCCAGGGTTTCTTCACTAGATTTCGTCCAGGAACTTTCGTACCTTTTCAGAATGGAGGACAATTCAAAATTCGTATTATTAATAAATTTAGATTATTTGAAAGTTAAACACACTATCGTCATTTAATATAGCTTTCCTTAATGTTTTTAGTTCTCTAATTAACCATCCCAGAAAAACCAAGCTATAGTATAAACAGAATTTATGACTTTATTACATGAATCAATCCTTTCTTCAGTTTTCTATTCTAAAGTTGAGAATGGCCACGATTCTAATTAAGGTGTGGACCGTTTAAATCCGCGATCCCTTTTGAAGAAGTCTTGGTTTTTAGAAGCAATGTACTCTTTAAGGGCCTGAATTCCAGAGGCTCTGCCCAGTGGCGCACTTCTCTTTGTTGTCTGGGAGGAACACGGTCAAAAATTTATTATAAACAATAGGATAAGGGTTTGGAGGTGTAAAATGAGCAAACTAAATTCACACCTTGATAGCGAAGGAAAAAAACCAATCCTGAACAATATTCGGAGGGGGAGGGGCTCTCTCTCTGAGCATTTTCTGATGCAGGAATGATTCCAAACTTCTAAAAAGCTGAAAAAGGCCATGAGGCAGGATGGCTTCATATTAATTGATTAATGTAGGGAGCTTTTCACGCAGTTTTTGTTCTATCTCGGAGAAATAATGTTCAGTAGAAATGGTTTTTCCTGATTGAAGTCTGCAAAAGTATAGCAGAACTAAAAAGGACACTGTAGGAAGAATGGAACCAAATCAGCGATGAATTGCTTCATACTCTTGTGCTGTCTCTGTCACGTAGTTTAAACAATACGATAAAGGCTAGAGCCTAGAGCGGAACATATAAAAGGAAAGG
>QYTT01089567.1:12974-32980 GCA_006980735.1 Dasypogon diadema | reverse complement strand
TTTTGGATCAATAGAGTTCTGCTGAGTAAGTCGCCGCGATCACTCCTCTTAAGTTTCGCTGTAACTTGGTTAACGATTATTTAATACAGTAGTGTTTTTATAAAAGCGGTTTGTTTTATTAATCACCAAACCATCGAAAACCTACAGCGATTTTGTTTTGTTCTGAACACTATATAATTGTGTTTAAACTACTGATGACTTCACACAGTTTAACTTTATTTTCAGTCATTCCTATTTCACGTTCGTTAGTGGAGTTTTCTTTATCGGAAATTTCTTGAGATCTATTTATTGGGTGGGATATATTGTCATAGTCAATAATCCACTTTTCAATATCCGTATCTGAAAAATTCTCCTCTGGAGAAATTTGCTCCAGAAAATTTCTTACTGGGTTTCGTAATTCAATTTCTGTACAAATTTGATTTGGAATTTCAGCCAAAGGCATATCATCTTCACTTTCCCATTCATCAGGCGCCGGTTCTAAAATTTTTTCCAGCATTTTTCTACAACTGTAGAATTGAGTTTATTCCAAACATTTTTCAGAAATGCAACAGCATGCCTAAGATTCACATGCACGTGCAGCTTACAATACGAGCTAATAAGCTCTTCTTATAATAAAGTTTTGTCAGACGTATTACATTCTGGATCAGAGCTGTACAATTTGGAGGGAAGCAGAGGATGTGAACCACAAGATATTCAAACAGGAATTCTCAATGTGACAGGGAGCATTGTCTAGTAAAAGTAGAACCTTCTTTGGAAGATTGTGAAGAAATTGTTTTATCTTAAGATAAGACTTATAAGTTAGGAAGAATAGAGAAATTTATTTCCTCTATAAATAAAAGAATCCATTGCAACATTTTTTATGAATGGGTCAACATATTCTGCTTTATTAGAGACTTTTTCACCAACAATTTTTAAATGTCTGATCCCATGTCGTTTCTTATGCCTACTCTACAATGAACCAACCAACCACCCAACTTGCCACGACCACACCAAAATCCACTTTTCACTGGCTCTTGCGTAAAGAAACAAATAGGCGCCTTTGTGTGGGTTTGACCACAATTTCTTGTTAGTGTAGTTGTTAACTGTCAGCCAACCATGTTCTAAATACAAACCAAAACAGAGTCGAACAAAGAAAATTTATTACTAAAAATGAACTTTGTTCATTTACGGTTCATCGTGTTAGCCAGTTGTTAGGGACAACCGTCAAATATTTGTGTGAAAATTTAAATTAAAACACCGTCCCGAGTGAAATTGCTTTCGAACTGTCAAAAGTTGTTCCAACACATACATCGACATGTTATATTTACGCGATGTATCGATAGAGTACTAAATCCTGACCACGGTTAGTTCATGGTTTGATGGTTGGCTCATTGTAGAGTAGGCTTTAAATTTCTGTATCCATCCTTTACTGGCATTAAACCCAGGATGTTCTTGAGTTTTGTTATAAAAAATTGTTGTGGTCGCTGTTGTTTTGGTCACAAATTTGACAAATTCCAGCTGATGGCAATGAAGGAACGGAGCAGGGTGCTAAAGCGAAGGAAGTTAGCAATAGTGTTGCCGCATGCACCAAACCCACGACAATTTCTTCAACTTGAGATGTAATTTCCGACAAGTATCTTGAGTCATTCCTTCTAATTTGTGCCTCTATTAGCTTCCTAAAATTATTTCGTTGCTTTCCCTCGGGAAAATCCAGTGTGTAGTGTCGATTACACTTTAGGTAGGAGAGCGAGGTTCCCCGCATCTGGGCCTCCTTCTCCCCCGTAGCTTTTTTGTATTTCCTTTTGTTTATATTTTCCTTTTCTTTACTTTTCCTTCTTGTTTTTTCTTCTCCTCTTAACTTTTTTTTCCTCTTTCTAGGTATCCTTTCCCTTTTCTTTTAGGTTTATTTTCCTCCTTCCTTCTTTGCCCTCTTTCATCCTTCCTTCTCCTTCTCCCTCATTGCTCCCGGCACGATTCCTTTTTTTGTATAATGGGCACTCCGAGAGGGCGGCGGTTTATTTGAACCCACCCCACATGCCCGTAAGCCAGCCGTCAACCGTGCCAGCCACCACTAGCCCCTCCGAAGCATCTGGGCAAGGGCATCGCGGGAGCGACTGCGCCTGTCCTGGAGACTCCGGAGGCGAGTTCTCGGGAAGACTTCGTCCTGGATATTTGCCTCTCATTAGGGCGAGGTCCATGGCGGGCCTTTCTGAGGGTGAGAGCTCCTCCTGGCTTTCATCAGCCTCTCATCAGGGCTGAATGACAAGTCAGGAGGAATACTCTTGTGTCTCCTGAGATCTCTCCAGGCTAGCTCGGTCTAGAGCATGAGGCTCACTTGAGCCCCAGCTCTGGCTTACACGTCCAGCTCCCGATGCCCAGATGCCAGTACACCGACACCTAGTCCCATTACAAAATATTTTGCTTTTTGACACAAAATTTCAGTTGAAATAGGGATGTGTTTTGAACGCATTTTCAGAAACCACCTGTATAGTTTTTTCCATTTTAGGGTATTCAGCCGATTTTATTTTTTTTTCTCAGTCCAGGTCCAGATTCATTTGATACGAATTTTTTAATGGATCTTTCACGTTTTTTGATGCACGAAATTGTTGATTTGTTCACCCGATACTGCTCGGATAACAGTTTTATAGAAAACCCTTTCGAAAGTTTACTTGAAATCTCACTTTTTTCTTTTACCGTTACGTATCTGTAAGCACTTCTCTTCTTTTGCTTAGAACTCATTTCCGTATTCCACACAGATCAACTCTTGTTCACAACTAGACTTTAATAATAGAATTAAAAAATGGTTTAGATCCGTTCTGATTTGCATAAAACCGATAACACTTTTATACAAAAATCGCACCGATACCATACACAATTCGCTTCTTTCAGAAAAAAGGCAATTTTACTAAATGTACCGAAAAACTTTCACATATAGATAAACACAGATACATTATATGTATAATTCATAAATTGAAATGTATAATTCATAAATTGAGCGTCTCGTCGAAACGTAGCATGTATTTATGTACTCTTTAAAAAGTACCGTAATCACAAAAAATTTGTTGCAGCTATGGAGGAATTATTTTTCATGTGTTGCAGTTAAAGAGTCCCTGAAATACAAAATTTTTCGATTGCATAAACCGAGGAATTGCATGAATCGAGGGTTGCATCAATTGAAATTACACTGCAGTACCACTAAGCAGATAACAGATAGAGAACTCAATTGAGAAAAAAACCTGTCAGCAAGCATTTGAATTTTTATGCCTTAACTGTGGCTCCCACAGAGTTTCTCAGTGTGCAAATCTCAAAAGGGGAGAGCAATATAATCGCGAAATGGGAGGTAGAAAGTAAAATACACAACGAACAAACACCAACAGAAGAGAATATTCTGTCTGATCTGCATCTCATACTTGTACCGCTAATTATTTCTGGTGGCATTGTAGCTCCTCTGTTTATCATAGCATTGCAAAATATGAACTCATCAATACCGTTACCACAAAACATAAATATCTGTGTATGCTTTAGTGGCAATACCCCACTCCCTTAAATAATATCCCATTCAGGCAGTACTCTTTACTCTATCATCACTTTTGTGTAAGGACGAAAAAGTCTATGAAAATGTTAAGCCATCTATAAACTGCATAGCTTTTAACTGTGCTAGTAGCTTTTTTCCGTGAAATAGAAATGATTTTGAGTGAACAGTGCGATCCCTTACTCAAAAAACCGATTTGATGCTGCAGCCAGCAGTCTTTCTGTTGACTGTTTCAATCTTTCATGATAAAAGTCCGAGATTTGAGAGAACAAATAAATTTCTTCTGAGCGTGTGGGAGCCACATCACTTGGTTTGGAGATCGACAGCTTTTCCTTATGTTTGAGTCCTCTATTTGGATTATGTACTTAGTGGTAGTGCTCTAAATTTTTACATGATATTAATCTACATCTGAATTAATATAAGAAATTCATGCTCAATCCAATTGGAAAATAAAGAATGCTTGAATAGCAAATTCACAACCCTATTATTAAAAACTGTTAGCAAAGGGAAGGCAAACAATTTTGGCTAGAGTGTGGACATTGTTTACACTGCACAAATTCGTAAAAGTTCTGAACATTTCCCCTCCTTATATAACAGTTGTTATACTGAAAGCTTTTTGCTTTTGACGACGGATTGCGAATACGATAAAAGCTTGCTTCGATTTTTATGACTTTTTTTGTTTACATTTACAGCACGTGTGTCTACCCCACTTCTTGTTGTTCATTTACGTAAGTGAATTTTACTACTTTTTTCTTTAAATAAATTGATGAACTTAATATTCTTACCTGTGCTGGATTTTCCATCTCTACCAGTCAATTAGAGATTCGTGTTTCTGCTTCTTGAAGTTCAGCGTTTGTATGCCGCGCGAATTCACCACATAACCTAAAAAGAATGAGATGTTAGATACAACTGCAACTGTAGGTTGTCTCCGACCATGTTCTCATAATTATCAGAGATACTCGTGAGAGCTGCCAGATAAAGTGTGAATTTTAAATAGCTATAAAATTAAAATATTGAAAAATGTAAAGAGCATGTCATTGAAATTTGCAACTCAAAAGTAAAGTTGTGCAGGTTTTATCATCATCATGTATATTGGTAAAATGAATGAAACCTTATTTTTAATGAATGGTGAAATTATTATCTCAGATCCTACTGAAAAATTTAATAAGATTATCGTTGATGCTCTTGACAAACCAGAGAAAATTCTCGATTCTAGAGAAAAATTTTTTGTTTTTCTTAAAAAATACTCTCCGGTTTTATATGAATTCTTTGTTACATAAAATTAACGCATCACTGAGAACTGTTAAAGAGTTAATAGGGAGTTAAAGAGTTAATAGAGAGAATTCAACATTTAAAATTACCAACTAATGCTAAAGTTCTTTATGTCTTTTGATGTAAAAAATCTTTTCATCAGTTAATTTAAGTTCATGTTAGAAAACAGAATTAAAGGCACAATTATGGACTCGACGCGATCATCGCTGCTATTCAATCTAGTAAATGTTTCTCTGAACCAGAATTATTTCAATTTTTGTAATGAATTTTGTAGGCAGAATGAGGATTTGACAATGGGTTCAGCATTTTCTCCTTTCTCTATAGAATTGTTTATGGACCATATTGAGAACGAACACTTTAGCTACAATAGCAATTTACTTATGAACGTTCTTGTTTGGATAGGATACGTTGATTATATATTTTGTATATATGTTTTCAATAAGTAGGACGAAAATATTCAAATCATTGTTGACTTAGATAATAAGACTTTAAGTTTCTTTAGAGTTAGCTATTATAGTTCTAAATAATTCGTTGAGAATACAAACATGTTGGATTCCATTCCATGCCAAATAGATTATTGTATATTTCTGGGATTTCCAGATAATTCCAATAAGAAGTAGGGATGAGTAATATTTATCGACTTTTTCCTCTCTACTCCCAAACCAGAAAGTAGCCAATAAAAACTAGAAAATATACCGTACATGCCAAAAACCATGGAAAAAATTAAAAATTTAATAAAACGTAAAGGGATTGAAGTTGTTTTCTTTATCATAATAGTATTAAAAGGGAATAAAGCAGTGTGTGAAAGTAGGCACAAGTTTTTTTTACATAATGTTCACTTCATCGTGTGCACTGCAGTTTTCGTTTAACAAAAATTCTACGTGTAACTAATTTGCCTCTTATTTCTACAAACGTACGATTAAAATTCCAATTTCTTTCTTTTTAGTAGGCGCAAAAATATTCCTGTTGGATTTCTACTTTGTTGAGTTGAAAATGTAGTCAATTTTTAGGCATTTGTAAGGAAGAAACTATTAAAGCGAGAACAATAAAATTTGATAGCCACATAAGTATTATCTTTGTTGAGTAAAAATACATCTTTATATTATTTGTAGCCTTGGAGGAGCGGAGTGGAGCGTCTGATTGAGCGAAGAGTGTGGACAGTGGGAGTTCTAGAAACTTTAAAATGATCGTAAATAAAGAAACCTATTAGTTTTATAGTTTGTGTTTGCGCATAGACTATACTGAAAGAAATCCTAAGAAATTTTACGTCAGTTGTACTCAATCGAAGAAAAAAAACTTTTCCCACAAAAATTTGTCGAGTTTTTCTTTTATAAAAGAACTTTCAATGCTTTCTTATTGTTCTAGTCTAACGTATGGAGACAACGTTTCTGAATATTTTAACCCCAATATCATGACAAATATTTAATTTGGGAGTCGTTCAGTACTTCCACCAACCTCAATGTCCTTGAGAGAAGTACGTTTAAATTTTTCATAGTACATACATCTATATCCTGTGCTAATAGTAGTACGCGCAAGTACTGCAGAGTTAATACGTAGCCTAATTTACTGCTGTGATCTCCTACATGAGCGCAGGCGGCGGTTTTGTGCCAACATATTTTATTTTTCTCGCGGAAGAATCTCTTTTAATGAAGGACGTACCATAGCGATAAGAGTTCTCGTTTCATGTCTTTGGATGGGTGCAAATACCAATTTTTGCGAAGTGGTTTAAACATTTTTTAAGATATACAAAGCTATCAGATGGATCATACTCGAAATATAGAATTGTAGGACGGGAAAGCAGTGTGATTATAGTTTCCCTTCAATCAAGGGAATCGCATACATTCGACGCATGAAGTGCAGCCGCTTGACAAAACTTTTAGGGAATCTTTAAAGGTTTATTATAACGATGAAAAAAGATGTTTTTCCTGTTGACATTGTCGGAAAGTTACTCTGTTCTAATTGGGATATCCACTAAAGCATGTCCAAAAGCTCAGACCGATCGGATTGCCGTCAATGGTTTTAAGGTAACGAATATTTATCTTTTGGACAAATTTTTTCGGACGTTGATTTCGTGGACAGTGATTTGAAAGAACTAACAACGGAAGCAGTTACAAAAAGTACTATCCAAAAGCTCTGAAGTCTTACGATCACTTAGAGACGTTGCAAGCACAAGCAAGGAAAATATTTATTTTTGTATGTAAACTGAGAAGAAACTTATGTTTTGTTTTCTTTGTTTTATTTTCTAAATTAAAAATTAAACACAATGTAACTTTTCTTGTTTCTAAGCCAAAGAGGCATTTCTATGGTTTTTTGTTTTATTGAATTATTTATTTATTCTTACATGTAAGCTAAGAATGCACATTTGTTATGCTTTTTAATAAAAATTAAAAAAAATTATTTCCCTATTCTTTTCAGTTTTACGAATTATTTTCACAGCAAACAATCAAGCTGGTAATGTGGTATAGTGTACGACATTAAAATACAAAATAATCCGTCATTTTTAACCTGCCATTTTAAGGTTATGTCATTTTTTTATAAAGTCACCAGAATTTCTTCGAAGTTATATTTCTTTGAAGTATTGTCACTAAAAATCTGCTAAAGTTAGTTCAAATTGAACTTATACGTCATAATTGTACAAATAGAAACTCTTGTGTTATGTTCTTGAGAGCGTATAAGTTATTTCGAATATGAAATATTAATATGTAAAAAAGCGAACTCAACTCATAGCTTAACCTAAAAGCTGCGTCCGCTAAAATGTCGATCGAATGCAGTAACCTCAAATCGCAAGCGGACTGAAATTTGTAGTCGGCTCAATTTACACATTACATCTCCAGTAGAGCAGATTCATATCTTGAGCTGAGTGGATAAAAATTTCGACTTTTTAGTAAAAATTCAATGAATAGAAGAACGAATTCAATGTTTTATTTTATGCCCATTATTGCAATTACCACGAAATAATGTGAAATTAGGTGCCTCCTTCCAGGGAAAAGTAACGGCAAAGTATCCGTTTGTGGACAATGCACCTGTTTGAAATTTAATATGAAATAAAAAAAAATTTCTCATAGGGTTGGAATTCTCTACTGGAGCTAAAAAACGGAATAAGGTTAGAAACTGTTTTTTTTTGTTAGAATTAAAAAAATGGGGATAAAATGCATTAAAACAATGTTTTCCCAGTAATCTATAGAAAAAATTATTTTTTAAGTTAGGTAGATTTTTTCAAAAGTCTAGGCTCAGGGAACAACCCTACGATGCGCACAATATCCCGAGCAGAAATAAATTAGGGCTAGAACTTTCTATTTCTATTAGGGTCCTGAAAGGGCAGCCTGATCTGCCCCAGATCCAAAATGTAACGCTGTTGCAAGCCCCGCCCCTATTAGGTTAACAACACTGGCCCAGGTCGGGTTTCCGTACGTAGCCCAGATAAAATTTGCAAATCGAAAGAATGCAACTTTGCCTCAAAAGTTGGTTTACTCCGGATCTTAAGATCAAGTGTCCACAAAAATGTAGTTCAACACACTCAGTATGTTCGTTCATAAAACTGAAAACTGAAACACTTTTACGATCTCAACTTTTATTTAGTTTTCAAAAACCTTTCGCAAAAAACCCTTCTTTCAGCTCTCTAATTCGATTCTAACGAAAAGCCTTAAAAATTGTAAAATTTGAGTCAACCAAAACACAGAGTAACAGAGTTTACAAAATTATTCAGAGAATTTCTTGTTTTACATCGATATGAGTAGCAATAAATATATGATATATATACATTTACCCTACCCTTTCATTCCAAAATGAGATATTCTTTTCAAAGATATAAGTTCGTCGAAGCCAGATGAGGCACGCCTTATCAAGGGGTAGAATATAAGTGCAATAATTGGGAAAATCCTAATAACGCATTTAATATTAGGAACTGATGAGGGCTTCACAGGAACTTCCTAATATGTCATACCATCCTACAGCCTGTTCAGGCCCTGAAGGTGTTAGGGCATACCCTGACAATTTTCTGCTCGGAATAGCTTAGGCGGAGGGAAATTAGGGAAGAAGAAGATTGGGAAATTAACCTGACAAATGTTGCATGTAAGCCAAAATTTTTGGCATGAAATTACTCTGCAACATCGCAGTGGCTCCGCAAGTACAATCTCGTCAGTATAATTGTCTCAGCTGGTATCTAGACCAAAATCAGACCTATTACAATAACTTCCAAATGGGAAGTTAATAAGAAATTAAAGAAAAATAATAAAAAAGTGTTATTTACATAAATTTTTGAAAAAATTGGGAAAACCGAAAGTTTGTTAAGACTAAAAACCATCTTTGTTTTGGATGTATTTTGATAGTAATGTTTTTAGAATAGAAAAAAAGTTATTAACAAAATATGAAGGTGACCTCCACCAACAATGAGAATATAATAATCACCCTGTAACTTTTATAGTATGAATATCTAAGTGCGTAATGTATATATAGGTATCTAAATTGCTACAATTCACACATTTTATCGCGAAATAGCAAATCTCTGAATTAATTTATAGTTAAGTTTAATTTTATTACCTACCACAATGTGCCTACGCTTTTATTGCTGAAGAATCTTATCGTTGAGTACAATAAAGTTTTTGCCACTTGTGAGAAAGTTTTATTTACTTTATTTACTTCGATATTTCCGTAAAAGAACTTCATGCAAGTGTAGTCTTATGCAAAGATCTTTTGTTTTATGCAAAGAAGAAAATCTTGAGGAATATGATAGTATTGCGGATATTTAAGAGAGGGGCATTAATTTCCACTTCTACTTCATTGGGATAGCACTGATGAGTATAAGGGAAGGAGGTCCTTGCATTATTCAGTATCATCATCATCATTACTTAATTTAATTCAAGTTAGCCTCAGCTACTTCATCCATTGAGAAATGTCAATCTCAGGCCCTTATCCGTGAAAAGGGAGCTTGTATACCTCGAAGGTACCTTTTCAATGTGAACAACGCTGCCAGAAATCTTGCTTCAGAGTGACACATTTTAACTTTTTAACTAATCATAAAATATCTTTAGAAATATGTATACATAATAGGCACAACAGACGTATGGTTTTCCTTTTTTTATTTTTTGTTGTTTTTACTTCCCTTCCCTTTTTTATATTTAAATTTTTGACATAGGGTATCTTTGCCTTTTTCTTTGCACGGTCCACAATATTGTCCGCCATACTAAAGTGAATTGTGTAAATTTATCTTTTTTATTTAGCTTTTCCAAATGAATTTGGTACAAATTAGGGTTTAGCTAGGTTAAAGATCAACTGGATAGACGACTTAGAAGTCATTACTTTAGTCTTTTAGTTCTATTCGTCAAATGAATTCGTACACGTAATATTAAATCTATATGAATTTATGACTTTATTGATTGATTGAGATATTCAAGACGAAAAAAGTTCACGAAAGTACGAAGGAACGTACGAACGTACGCACACGCACAAACATTTCTCTAAAAACCGTGGATTCGGATTCTAAGGGCCTCGAAATGTAAAGGAATGTCAAAATTTTAAATTCGAAAAATAAGACCCATTACAATATCTTCCAAATGGGAAGTTAATGAATAAAGTCCTTTGTGATTTATCTGCACGATCAAATTGAGTGATATTCTTTATGGGTATAGAGTAGAGCATCCTCTTCTGAGTTATCCTCCCGCTAAGATCTATATGTCTACTGTCTGTAGAGTCTGTACAGTCTGAACTGAATGTTATCTGACATTGCTTGAAATTTACTTTTCCCGGTATCAAATTATCACTTGCAAATAATTTGTCTTTTCTATGTTCAGGTTTTTTTGGCCAAGTTCTTTTCATTTTCATATTATAAAACTCACTTTATTGATAAAGTGCACCATAAAAATTGTTGCTACGAACTTAAAATTTAATGTATCAACTCGCAATCTCGGTTTTATATTTCTGGAGAGCATTATCGGCAATATGTAATCATCCTCGTATATGTGATGATAAGTATATAAAATGTGTACAGTGAAATTTACTTTTGTGCATAGGCACATTGTGTAATGTATATTTGTTTAAAACTAAAGAATCGCTCATGATAAGATTTTTATGGCAGTTCATTCACACTTTACGTAAAATGCTGCTACAACAGATAGGCAGATATAAATACAAAAAATGTGAGCAAAGGTTACCAACCGATGTGGTTCTATATTTCACATTTAATTGATCATCGCAGAACAAGTTATTAAGTTTTATGATCAGTCTGTTATACAGATCGAAACCAACTTAAAAAACCAAGTAAAATCACTGTCTGATGTAACAAAATAGACCTCCAAACTTAATTAATTGGCACTTTTATTTTATGCTTAGATTTCACTATTTTTCAATTAAAAAGTTACCCACGAAGCACATAATAACAAAATACAATTATTTATACTAGAACACGAGCCGCGTATCGCGTAGACCTCGTTACCAAAAGAACCGATAGTGATGATAGTACCGACAAGTGTATGTATCTCTTCTTACTGCTTCACCGATGTACGGCGACAAGTGGGATTCTATCGCGTGCTTTTGATAGCCTTTAATTTTACGACGATTGGGTAGCCAGATAATGGAAATTGAAATTTAGGTGCAAAAAGAACAGTTCTGAGTTTCAGAATTTTGAGAGTGAGTTTCAATAGCTTTAATGTGGTCACACAAAGAGAGATAAATTAGCCCCCAGCGTAGAAAGATAACCTTTGCACTTATATTTACTAAGGAAAATTATCCCCTTGAAATGATTCCTTTAGAATGAAACGGCCAAAAGATTAGAAAAATAATCATTTTTAATTGGTTGGTAAACTGTAATAAACTGTAAACAGAAAGTTGAGAAATTATTTTGGAATTTGAAAAAATCGAATAGCTCAAGATTTCATAGAATTTGAGTATGTTACACTTTCAGTGCAATTAAATATAAAATAAGTTGAACAATTACTATAGGTCCCATGTAGGCACTCCGGATTTTTGGTCACAGTCACAAACTTCGAGGAGAGAACAAAAAATCAACGGAACAAGAGAGCAAATCTCATTTAACTTAGGTGAAGCCAAAAGCATTCCGATTGTGTAAGTGTTTTGACACTCACGTCATACAAAACTTCCTGGGTTAGCCCCACGATCAGCGTTGCTACCCATGTAAGATGAAAGTATACTATACGTTGAAAACGCGTACTAAATCAATAAAAATTGCAGTAGATTCTAAATCGATATTCATTTTATGAAGCACCACCAAAAAGATTTCATCTGAGAAGTTGACTATTTTCAATATCCTGTTGCATATGGGGAATTAAAAGGCTGCCAAAGGCAGTCCGAAGAGATGGTAGCGAACTCTGGGCAGCCCAATGGCCGTGCAGACCAGAGCAGAGACTCAAGCCAGCCTCAGGCTTTAGGCTGAGGTAGCCCAGAGACACGAAAGGACAAGCTTGTGGCGGAGCGGCATGCTTGAGGGCTAGCATCGCAGGAGTGATGTGGTGGCTCCTTAAAGATATCTATGAATCCATTGAAATCAACCAGTCAATCTTAATAGTGTAAGAGAATTCACTCACAATGCCACCAAGCTTCTCTATCAGTAATCTTATCGGTTTAGGACTCGGGGTTGTCGCCACCCCGGTACCAATTGGTGAATGAAAGCAAAAAAAATCGATGCGTATCCGTATTCTTCAGCCTAAGCTAGGCACAGACTATTTATAACTCCAAGGAAATATTGGGAACCCCTTTTCCTTTTTGACTTTCACAATATTCAAATACCTCATGAGTAAAAAACAGAGAGTGCATAGGTACGTAAAATGCTACCCTAAATGCATACTTCTTAAGCTAGTTCATTGTATAAGAATACATATATGTAGATATATTTAAATGTAAGTATTAGGAGAATCAAATAAAAGAAAAGGGTGAGAAGCTACTTATAGTGTTCGTCTGCGTCTCCGCAGCCCTCGTCCATTCCTCTGCCCTGACGGAACTGGAACCTACTCTCGTCCACAGCCGTGCCTCACTACTTCCATCCTTCAGGAATTCCGGTCTGAAGATTGTTATAAATCCTCTGGTAGGTTTTTCTCGTCTTCTTTACTCTACGACCGAGTACCTTCTCTTTACCTTAAATCCCGGTCGAAAATAGTGATTTAGGCTTCGCCATCGCAGAAAACCTCTGAAGATGATTCTCGCTCAAATGGGTCCCCAACGACAGTCACAAAATAAAACATCGAAATTGCAAGTTAACTGCTGTGAAATAGAAGGCTGAAATCTAAAAAGGGGCGCCCGACACTAAACGATCATTCCTTATGTAACAAATTAAAGTCTGACGTCTCACAAAAAAATCAACCCCAGGGAGAAATTTCAAGTTGTCGTTTCGCGTTATTTTGAGTTCTGAATACGTATAAATGGAATTTTTCATGGTATATGCTGGGTGGGCTCACTCGTATGCGTCCTCACAAAAAAATGTCACCGAGTCACATTTGCAAGTGCTCTTCCTATCCTTAGAAAACTATACGCGATTTTACTCCACTTTTCCCAGCCGAAAGTTCACTGACAGTTTTAATCAAATTAACATTTGTTATTGTTCGTATGCTTCTAATCCGTCGTAAATATTTGCTGAGACCTCACACCGGGAAATCCCGTGCTATCTATCTGAAAGTCTTTGCAAGGAAATCTGATCAACCACGACGGTCCTGGAAAATTTTTTAGAGAGCTTCTCAATCCTTACATTTTGCTACCTAGTTTTTTTCAATTTGAGAGCTCCGTTGTTGTTTAACGCCAGTTCGGATATTATAATTTAAAGATACACATTTGGATCCTTTACTGCATTAAATTTTTTATTTGATGAAACTACTTTTGCTCAAAGGTCAATCAGTAATCATAGCTCAGAAAAATAATTAAAAAATTTTTTCCTTGCTTGCTTAGTCTATTCAGAAAAATGTGATTGGTAAAAACAAATGCAAAAATTGTGGCTTTGAAATCTCTAAATCTCTAAATTTCTGATTTTACAATTTTTGTTAGAAGTCCTATTATTCCTATTTAACAATTTTCTTGCTTGCTCTATTCTATTTCTCGATAATGAAAAGGTTTTATTCATATACGACAATGTTTTTATTTTATGTTCCTACTGAAACTTCTTGGCACAGTTTAAAATCGTGGACATGTTAAATTAAGTGGCTGTTATTATAATTATTATAATTAAGTGGCTGTTATATATAAAAAAATGGCAAGCAATGGATAATTTTACTACAGTATTATTAAATATTTGTGGGAACAAAATAATTTTCAATGGAAGTAGACTCCGAATTTCTAAAATGGCTTGAAGAGTGGGATTGTGCTTTTATCTTTGCAGCGTTCAAAGGTAAAAACTATTTCACACATTAGAAAAAAGCATGTTGAATTTGAAATTGTTAGCTCAGGACATAAATATTGAATGTTTAAAATACATCACGGAATCTGATTTAAGAAGCAACAGAAAAAGAAAGTATTGGAGGTAAAACAACAGAAAAAGAAAGTATTGGAAGTAATATGTGATATATTTGAAACTGTCAAAAACAGGATAAGATACACTTTTAAGTGTTCTCTTTTTTAGATATAAATTAAGCATGTGATTGGCTTCAACTGTATGATTAAAGATGGATGTTCAGTAGAATTGGAAGACAACATTTAATAAGACACGTCCGCATATTTTGTATAGGATTAAGTTTGGAAAGTTTGTTTCTAAAAATTGCTGAATTATTATATCGTCACATACCCAAAGGGTTTAACCAATACTTAAAAGTCTCTGGTGAAACTTCATGTGCTCAAATGACATTTATTACATCGAGCAAATATCTATACCAAACAAATATAAAAAGAGAGAAAAGCTAGAACAAGTTACTAAAAAGTTCCGATTGATTTCGAAATCAGCAGATAAAATTATCTATAACAGCGAAAAGGGCAAAAATCATTGAATTTTCGCTCTATGTAAAAATTAATAAACGCAATATTTACTTTATACCTCATAAAAGAATGAAAGAGATAAAAAATAAAACTTCATGTCTTTTAAAATTCTAACACTCAGGGCTGAGAGGTACTCCCGTGCAGCTTAGTTCAAATTCTACACTAATGTACATCGGGTGGAAATCGTTATGTACGAAGGACTTAACCAATAAAGGGTGTCCCAAAAAGAGCGGGAAATTTTAAATTTGGGGCCATTTATGCTGCTGTGCGGTGACAATCAAACCGTTATGACAGTTCGATAATATATAATAGTATAATATCGATATAAAATAGTATAATATCGATATAAAAATAGATCGCTTTTCGACACAAAGTTTGACTGCCAATCCCAGTAAACAAATGGGAATACGCAACCAGATATTATTGTAAACTTAAATCAACACTGGAGATTACACCTCTCTTTTCGGAGAGGTGGTTCGTCCAACGGTTGGATGAAAATCAAAGATGCCAAACCACGTTGTAGTGCAGATCGTAACATGTATGGGCCGCATAACGCCTTTAAACTTCTTTCTCTGAGGTTAATGTCAGCAAATGTGCCAGTAAAGCCGAGGAGGGCATTTAGAAGATGTTTTGTTCCACACATAATTCCCACACGTCTACTTAATGATTAACTCAAAATTTCTGAATTAAATAAAAAAACTGCATTTTATTTGGAATTTAAATTTCTTCGGACAACCTTTACTTAAAAGTCTCTGGTGGTACCCCATTTCAAATGGAATTTATTAAAACGGTAATTCAGATCGTAAACATTGCAAAAGGTATGGTGTTTATAGTTTATCTCTTTCTGTTACTATAGTATATTTCGTAGTATAATTTTCTACGTTGTGTTCAATTTGGTGTCAGAAAGAACTTCTTGCCCGTTTTGTACATTTACGATGCCTTCCTTCTTTGGGTGGGTGTGTTTTTCCTCTTTTTTCTAGATAGTACCGTTAAGAATTCCCAGGACACATCCATTCTTCGGGTTGCATCTGTGAATGAAATCGAAAACCAAGTTGAGTTTTTTTTTAAATTTGTTGCTGGGGTTTTTGGCCCACAAAAAAAAAACAAAATTTCCAACAATAAATTTATAAAACCAAGTTGATTGGTTGAATGCCAAACTTTTGAAAAGAGGAGAAACACTCCAGTCACTAATTATTGCTGTAGGACAAGATATTTGTAAGGCTAAGTTTTACGTGCAATACGACAACATTAGGTATGTGTTCCAACGACTTTTAAGCGCCCTAGATAATAAATTTTAAAATATTTCATGTATTAAATTTCAAATATCCTAAATCTTGTGAAGGAATCTATATTTACTCAGAGTTTGGTTCTTTATAGCATAAATATATCCATTAATAATTCGTGTTCTACTATACTTCGTCTTATAAGCAATGCGAATGAGTAGTCATTACGAAGTTACAATTTTTGGTTGCTATGAAAAAATTTTATTTTTTGTTTCTTGATATCTAAATATTTAGTAAAATGTAGTGTCTATCTGTACGTCCATTCATTTTTCATAATATTGAAAAGAACGATAGAATATGCGATTATAAGACGAAATATACAACATGCAGAAGTTTTATTTGTCTGTCTGTCTGTTTGTTGCTTTGTATAAGGTTGCCGCGAAAACAGCTGGTCCGTTTTTAACGAAACTTGGCTGTGTTAAATTCAAGGTATCGGGAAGTAACCTGCACTTTGTTTATATCTTTTCGTTGGGTAGAAGCCGAGAAATACCTTTCGGCAAATGTTATCATTAACAAGTTTCCAACACAGACTCTGCCGTCCGGGCGAGATGGAATACGCACCATGGTGCTGCGCCGTTACTACTATTGACTCCATAATACTTTTTTTGCTAACTAGCTAGCATTCATGTCATCGTGGGCCTATTCTACCGAAAACTTTACAAATTTTCAGTTTGAACTTTACATAAAAATATATATATATACTAGGTAGAAAAAGTCTGCGTACACCTAGTAATGTGAAACTACTTTTTAGGGAAATTCAAGCTATTTGTGGATTTTGTAATAAAATTTATTTTCTATATATTCTCTGTATATTTACAGTTTAGGTAATGCTAACATAACATACTCTGAGTAAATGCAAAATGAAAAATAAAAATCAGAAGCAACAAAGTTCATGAAAATTCGGTAGAAAAAGACTGCGTCAAGTCAAGTTAAAACTATAAATAATATTAAGTAACTTAACATTTAATAACTAGTTGCACATCCTTATTCTTTTGAAAACTTCCTGCCTAGATTACGCAAGTTTTGAGGTTTCCGGAGCTGTTGTTGTTGTTGTTCTATAATCGCTGCAGAACTCTCTTCAACACATTCTTCAAAATAATGTGATATTGACGAATTCTTCGTTCTAATAAATCGCATAGATATTCTGGAGAATTGCGGTGGTGCATGCAACTGTTTTGCGACATTATAAGGCAATTATAACTTCACAATATCCTATGCGTGTTTGGAGTCAATATTGTGCATAAAGTAGTATTCATCACCTAATCCAAATTCTTTAGCACTTGATTTTAAATTCCGCTTTAAAATATTTGGGTAGTCATACTAGTTCATGGTAGACACTTTCTCTTAAAATTTATTTACTGTTAATGTAATTGATTGTGAAGATAGTTCAAATTCGACGACTGATTCTTCAAATAAAGTTGTTCTTACAAGTAGTATCGGCACAAAGTTTTCTTACTAAACTTGAGTTCGATGCTTTTAGTGATCTTTTTTCACTGCATTATTGTTGCACGTATACGTTTTTCTCTTGCGGTCAACATTTTGAGTTATGACCAGAATGCGGTTTTGAGGTGTTAATAACAGTTTCTTCAAAACTTTTCATTGTCCATTGTAAAGATGAATATCATCTTCCCAGAATATTGCCAATTTCCCGAAAACTTTTCCCATTTTTTCGTAATTTTATAATTCGTTTACGCTCGCATACACCAATTTCTTGTCTTTCCGACTCCATGTCATCTAGTGCACCAATAATACTATTCTGATGTGTAATTTTCACATATGTTAGATTAACAAATAGGACCTAATAGTTTAATTAAAAGATGCGAACGAACAGAAATTCCCCTACAATTTTTACTACATTTTTGGGAAATAAAACAATTTTGGAAGTGTACGCAGACTTTTTATACTGAATTTTCGTGCCATTTTTTACTTCTAATTTTTTTTCTATATTTTTCATTTGCTCGAAATATATTTTGTTACCATTTTCCAAAATTTAAATGTACAAAAAATGTATGGACAATAAATCTCATTACAAAATAAACAACTATCTTGAATTTATCTGAAACGTAGATTCAGGTCACTTGGTGTACGCAGACTTTTTCTGGCCAGTGTATATATACATGTGAATAAAATTGAAGTATTCGTCGCTATTATCTAGGGTATCTAGCCATAAACAGCTCTTTTGTCTGTCTTAAATTGAATATTTTGGGATGAAATTCAATTCGAAGAATACTTGAAAAATGTCCGCATGAATAGGAAATTTCTGTCTAGGTGAAAAGGAAGTGTTTCAATCACAGCAAGTCAACTTGGTCATCGTCAGTGCGCCAATCGACTTATCTGGCGCAGAGACTACAACGAGTAGTCACAAATTTTCTATCATTTTTTGAATTTCACAAGGAAATTATTACAAATCACATGAGACAGAATTACCACTTTAAAATCCTCATGAAAATTTATCATGTCAATTAATGTTGCTTTACTTACATACAAAACAAGGATTATTGACATGATCAATTTTCATAGTTTGCATTGGAAAGAAGAGGAAGTAATGAGTACGTAGAGAATTATCCACCGCTACTTATTCTTATATATTCGCAGCTGCCCTTTAAATTTAGGGGCGATCAGGAAGCCGTGGACGCACTCTTTAGCACTGCACCAATGGCGAGGAAAAAACTTTCAAAAATATATAGTTATAAATAAGTAAATAAAGATGAATTTTACGTTAAAATAACATTTGTAAAACAGGAAAGTTTTCGCTTTGAAATAGAGAAGCCAATCTTATGTGAAAATATTGCAGGCTTAATAAAGCAACTCTGTAAATAGTTTTCTCATTTCCGAAGTTGACTTTACAAATTTAACGTATTAAATTTCAAAAGATCGTCAGATCATCGTGTGGTTGAACGCACAGGTATTAAACGATTTTCTTACTTTCCATTAATGAATACCTACGTACTTCTTTTGTCTGTATTATGGGTAGTTTTGGCATTACAGCAGATTACTTAGAGTTATGATATCCTACGTGTACTGATACAAAAAAATAAAAGAGAACGAAACGGTGGAAGATCTTGAAAAATTAGTAATTATGGCCAGTTCCTTGACGAATTGTATCAGGCAGACGAAAGGGGGTGGGAACGTATTTTGGATTTTACTAAGTCGACCGGGTGGCTGAGTTACTGATTGGATCCGTGCTGGTTATTGGTTATCCACGGGTGGAGAAAGTTCAGGAGTCGTCACACTTTCTTCAAAAAAGGCCAAAATAATGGTTAAGTGTACCCTTTTGTGTCATAAAACTTTTGTCTCAAACATTTTAATCAAAAATTAATCGTGGGTCATTTTCGAGATCATTGTCAAATGTCCCCTTTTGTGCGCTTCAACTTTACTTCAAAACATTTTTTTGTCCAAACCCTCAATCTTCCGTGATATTCCGCCGCCCGCCCACCTTTTTTGTACTTTGTATATTATATAGACTGTTAGAGATTTCAACAATAATTATTTAATCTTTCGCAATTAATCAAATTTCAATTTTCAAAATTCATGTATCATTTTTCTAATTAGTTGTTGTTTCACAAATTTGTTATTGCACACCCTGTTACTAATTCAATGCATTAGCCAAGAAACGGTAATTTGTCAATAGTTCTAACGATCATTTTTAGCATTGTTCACTCGTTGTTGGATCAAAGAGAAGATCAGTCGGAATTTTAGTTGTTCAATAAATTTCACTATCGCAAAGTTTGGAGTGTTTTTATTTCCCTCATTTCGAACATTTTATGTAAAAACAATTGTGTTAACATAGACGTTTATGAAAAAAACATAGATATTGTAAATATTTTTATGCAAAACAACCTTCGAGAACAGATAGGACATAGTCCATTCGTAACAGTTTTCAGATATTAATTGTTTTTTTATTTTTCTATCTTTATAACAGTCTACATCATAAAGACGTGTAGAAAAGATACTGCATATTTGATTGTTGTTTGTGCAGTTCAATTATAAAATGCGCTTGAAACCAATAAATTGCACACAGGCTTTGTTATGAA
>QYTT01089566.1:0-26073 GCA_006980735.1 Dasypogon diadema | reverse complement strand
ATGCTTATCGGTGGCAAACACCGAACTTAACACCAAAATTACCCAGGAACGCAACCCCAAAGTAATGAACACAACCCCGAACTGATGCGGATCAGTGTTGCCATTATAAAACTTCAAGAAAAGCTCGATGAAACTCCATATAAAAAAAAGTGGCTGAAATACGGAACCGGGAGCTTTCTTTGTATAATTAATATATAGATTACAATTTAAGGCAATTCACCTCTTCCGCATTTCAGTTTGATCTCTTACGAATTAAACTGCTAAAAAAGCCGTCGACTATTGGGATTTTCTTCATATGTTGTTTTTTTATCATAATTACCCTTAGTTATACGTATCTCGAAGAAAACAAGAAAAAGCTTATAAGTAAATCCAACAAAACATAAACAAATGTTTATAAACACTTACAACTAGGAAGTTGATAACTCAAAAAACAGTAATTAATTAAAAGAATCTGACTTCTCGGATACTCAGGTGCTCAAGTACTCGCACTCAGATATTTAAGAGTTCAGATACTGAAGTAATAAATGACTTAAAATTAAACTCAAATATTGCGGAAGTTTTTAAGGATCCAAGAAATAAAACTGAGTATTAGAACCAGCGACGCACTCAGGATTGAACCCTGAGGGGGCCCGGTAAAAAATGTGTCATAAGGAACAAGATAAGGACTTGAAGGTGTAAAAAGAGCAAACAAACAAACTAAAATTCATATTTCACTTCTTATTGATATAGTTCTCAGAAAATTAGTATTATATCTTGATAGCAAAGGAAAATAATTATTTCTGAACGATATTAAATCATTTATAAATACCAAAAGGCATACTTCCCACGCTGTTAGAATACTGCAACAGTAATTTATTTGACGTGCGTTCCGGTTGCAAACTTTTTGCAGATTATTTTGAGTCCATCTGGTGCTGAATATGATCTTTTGCACTTGATCTTGCTGATGTTGTGGATACGTTGGGGAACTTGGACTAACTAAGTACTAGCCAGGATTAACCGATTATCAGGGTGCCTTTCCTTTTTAAAATACATTGTTGACTATTTTTAATTTATGTTTGCGCTCAGACATTTTTCTAAGTGAGTGGGAAAATTCCTTTATCATGCCAGGTTTTAAGTTAAAATCTAAAAATGTGGTAACTAATTATCGCAATATTTCCATTATGAAAACTATTCCATTGTTAGATTTTCTAGGAAATGCCAAAATTTTCTCTTATAGTCAGTCAACAACACTGGTCTCTCTCTGGTAGATTATATACTATATATCCAAACTGGCTGTACTTTCAAATTACGCAATTAATTGTATCTGCATCTGCAACTGCAGTTTATATACAGATTTCTCGAAGGCATTTGACAAAATTAGTGCATCTCGGCTTATTCGGAAGTTGAGATATCCTGACTTTTACTCTTCTCTTCTGAGTTGGTTTATTTAATTTTTAAGACACCGTAAGCAATTTATGAAATTTTCTCAAGGCAGCCAACTATGACCTCTACTCTTTCTGCTGTTTTTTGAGATGTTGCTGATAACTACATTAATTCTAAATTCTTGATATTTGTTGATAATCTTAAGCTGTCCAATAAGATTAATACTATAAAGGACTGATTTTCATTACAGAGTGAACTTCATCAAGTACCGACTTTGAGTAAGTCTTAATAAACGAGAAGTATGGACCTCGGTGGTGCAGTGCCCCGAGTCGAAGAAGCCGAGGTAACCATCCCAGAATTAAGGGATAATGCATATACATTTCGCAACATTTTTACATATATCGAGAATGAGTGTCGGGAGAAAGGCATAGAGTACGAGCTGAAGGCGCCATGTTTTACTGTACGCCAGGCTCACCGCTGTAATATTCCGGCTGAAAATCTCGAACAATATTAGAAAAGGGCTTTGTATATTGCATTTTCTAGACTCCTTTATCGCTTATATTCACAATCCCTTCACATTCCATAGGGACCGTCTGGCGAGTTTTTCATGCCCTCTTCCAAAAACATCCCAATGTTCTTCTGGTTGGGACGAAGCTAGCGTAAAGCAGGCTAAAATCTTGTCTCTCACTTATGGGACAATACTTTACTGAAATGAAACCTTATTTTTAGACGAGCTGAGATCTTAGCATCAGTTTCTGCTTTTAAAAGAATCCTCTAGAATTTGTCCACACGTTACCAGTAACCACTGCTACTGGAGGACGATAATTTTCAACATTAAAATTTCTAAAGTCCTACCTTCGAAACACCTGTTCTGAAGAGCAACTCATCGGTCTTGCCAAGCTTTACATAAGAAGCTGTTGTTGGTAACAGCTTGGTTTAGTATTATGGCTGTTAACAGAATATAGTTTTTGTACAATTTAAACCATACCTTATTGTTCTTTCCTCATATGACTCCGTTAACCATTGCAACCTTCTTTAATAATAGTTGGTTAAACTTAATTTTATTATTTTCTCTCTCTTTTTGTATCTCTCCATAATAAGAGATATCGAGAAGAGCGACTAAACGATACACTGATGTACATAATGGGATTTGATGTAACGTAGAATTTCATTTTCAAAGATCAATTTCTCATTGTTGATGAGACGTCTGATTTAGTTTCTATTCTGTGATAAGAGGTTTAGTTAGAATCATAAGAAATTTCAGCGCAGATAAACTCAAGTCAACTAGGTCTAAAACGGAGTGTTTACACTTATGTAAAGGGTGGTTTAATTTGCATCGAAGCTATGAGTAAGCAAATAACATTTGTAGTAGTACTAGAAGATTCCATAAAAAACTGCAGCTTAGTAAATGTTGCTAGGCGTTTTAGTTAATGACTAAAGTTAGTATGTGTTTAGAACTAAATAAGAATGAAATAACGTGCCTAAGTACTTCCCTTAAGTTCAGTTCATTCCTATTATAATATACTTAGTAGCTTAGCAATAATTTTATTTAATAAAGTGCGGGTGTCAGAATGTTGCAAATATTAGCAGAACACAGTTTCCTGTGATAGATTTAAGTGTCTGCCATCTTCCACTTTAATTAATTAAAAAAGTTCCTTTGCAGCACCGATTATTGCGGACGTTTATTAACCGCAAAGATATCCGTGAGGCCACTCAAGAGGTTCCCACACTTGCGTGTAAGTACAGTTTAATATTCAAGCGCACCCCACCAGCTTTGTGGGTTCTTCAATTAGTGCTCCGCTCCCAGTTATTAACTTCTCGTCAGTTTTAATTAAGCTCCCGCTTTTAAGCTGCCGAGTTTGTTTTGGGCTTTTGATATATTGCTGTAGAATGCGAGAATTCGCGGGCTTTTGCCCGCGTATCTCACTATTATCAATTCTAATTCCATCAGGTATCAGGGCCATGGAATGGAATCGATATGTCTGCGGTTACCTAGGACATGGAGATTTTAAATCTCGGAAAGGTGAAAACACTGTTGGCAATCAATAAAGCCGAAAAGACCGGGATGTGTTTCCGTTTCGTCCGTCGTCTCGTTTTGATTACCTTTTCGAATCTTCACCTTCATACTATTTTCCTTGCAAGATCCCCCGCCCCCGGCCTCATAGTCCTGGAAGTCGATTTTTTTCATAATTTATTCGTCGCTCTTTTTCTTTGGTTCAACTTAATTTAACAGAAAAGTCATTAGTAGAGCCCTGGCTCCATGGAGTTAATGGGCTTTTTGTCCCAAACGAACTGAAATTTAACAGATAATTACAAGACACCAATTTGATGTGAGGAGATAGCCATGTGTTGTGTATGCATGGTGGTGTATTTGGCGTGCTTGATTATGACTTGATGGCGCGTGATTTGAAAACATAACCCTGAAAGGGTTTTTGAGGTCATTTGATTAAGCCGGGTGCCTCTCTTACCCTTTAAGAACGTTATAAACAAACTGCTATTATTTTTATAATGAGCAGATGATCTTACAGTGTTACGAGAACAGGGGTTAAAATGCGACCAGATTAATTTGGTTCTTTCTCATAACTACTCTTGGCCAGGTGAGCCTAATTAATTTAGATAATGGCAGAAGTCGTTGTTGCTGATGATGTGGAATGCAGAAAATGGTGACTGAAGGCTTTATTATGAGTTAATGAATAGGTACATGTTTTTATTGGAGTTGGAGATTTATCCAGGAAGTATATTGAAGTAGGAACAGCACTCGGTTCACTATTGCACTTGAAAGTGACATGTGCAATTCGCAATCATCGACAATTTATTGAATAATTAACATATTTCTGTGTGAGCTCCTCTAATGGAGCCGGGAATATTCAATAAATTACATAAGGCACGGTATCGTGGTAATTGACTCACGATTTCAAAATAATTAAGATACCTTAAATCATTTGCTTTTCGATAAAATGTAATGAGTTGAATTCCTATTTCTGTAATTATTATCAGGGTCGGAAATGAAAAAAAAACCATTACATTCTTAAGGAAAAATTATGATGTAAGTGCAACCGGAACTTTACGACTTGGCGATTTCATTTTATTATTTTTATAATAAACTTTTTTTGAATCTCAAAAATTCATTTTTGATTACGTAACTAACATTGGCATTAAAGTTATGCCTAGGGAGCTGAGGATTTTTGATTACTTAAAAATGAAAAAAATGCGGTATATATTGTTTTGTAGAAAAGTCTCCAAAAACACTAGCTATCTGATTTAAACAACTCCTTATACCATCCTTGAGGATTTTAATGCTCCAGATAGGTGATATATCGCCTTTGTCGTGTCCAATTCTCAATTATTCCGATTCGAAAGAACATAATAGCCAACTTCCTCATTAGACATAATTTCATTTTCATCTTGGAGATAATTTGTACAACGTTACAAAGGTATCTCGTTATAAATAGTAGAATTACTAATTTGAAAGAGTAATGATGATAATTTTTAAAAGGAATTATAATAACTTATTATGAAGAATTACAATAATTTTAATAATCATTGAAAAATTTGTAAAAAGCTTTTTGTAAAAATATACAGCCATTATAACACCACATAAAAACGATAAAGCAAAAAGTTAAATTGATACAATATGACTATTACATTACAAAGAAATAGCTCTTGGACCATCAGGTGCTTTGTTCATTGCAAAAACTAAAAAATATATAAAAATGTTTTAAAGAAAGCTTTTATTATTAAATTCACTAAAATGTAAAAATAATTTTTATCTACTGCAGTAATTTTAAAATGGATAACTCTTAAGTTCCATATAAAATTCAATAAAAGCCTGGAGTACTAAAAGATGTTCATCAAATTTATATAAGAAAATTAGATATTAATCAAGTTTCGTGAGTACGTGGCAAAACTAAATGCACTTGATTATGCAATGTAATATCAAATTTAATACATCAATATAAGATATTACAATTCTTATTATTTGTAACGCATTCTCTTCCTCTCAATTAGCTTATTTTACTTAATCGGCTTTAGTGCATTTTAGATAAAGGCCTATTTTATTTTTACTAATAGTAAAAATTTATTTTCTCCGTTTTAGCCTTATAATCAATTTTCAAAAATCACACCTTACTGTTATAAGTTTCGTGGTTCAGTGCCCACATTCTCTACATCTCAGTTAACCAGTTGCTGTTACATAGCAGGCACCTCTTCAAATTGGAGGCCATCTAGCAGTCATATTCGGCTCAGATACACATAAACCTGTTATTAACAAAGAATTGTGCACTGTTGATGCTCAGCCTAGGGTTTTCTTTCGGCGGTTCCATTGCTTTAGGTTGGATGATTTTAACCAAAAATTCTTAATCTGTGCGGCTCTGCTAATCACCAAATTTCCCTTTCAAGTTGAATCAGAACATAAATGACAGCATCCGCCCGCTATATTGACACCACCATTTCGAATTTCTAAATTCTGCCCAAAAATCCATAATCCACAACTTCGAAAAACTTCTGGTATCGATTTTGACTGGAATCGAACCATAAATGACAAGCTTTATCCGTCATATTGGCGCCGCCATCTTGAATTTTCATTATATAAATGTGTCAAACTGCATTGTCCTCGGAACCAAATATACATGCCAATTTTCAAATTGATCGGATATGTGGAAGTAGGTCATTTTTGCATCACTAGATTTTGACGACACATCCTTACAGACACAGTAAGTTAAATAAAAGCTTAAAAAGATAATAATAAAAACTGAATTCCCCGGCACAGCAAGTTCTGATATGATTTTTTGATCTCTATACTTCATTTCAACAAGTTTTTATTGAAATTGAGACCAGGAAGCACTCTATACACGTTTTCCGGACTAAAAAGGTGTAGCCCATGTATTTGGAAACCATTTCTATCATTTTGGAGTGAAACAAACAGCTTAGCCAGCAACGTAGAAAACACTTCTTCTGGGATTCTGCGCTCTCGTATATTTTATTTCCTATACTATTCCAATGTATCCTTCCAGAGAGCCTTCACCGATCTGAAGAAGATAGGATCGAGAGAATAGAATAGACCCTATAGTAGTCGTACTCTGTGGCTGAATCCCTCTACATACATATTGTTGGCTATGTTGATTGTTAACTCTTAAACAGCCGCGGATTTTATGAAGTACAAAATTTTTTCTTATATAAAATATTCAATAGTTATTTAATTTCATTAATGTAGAGGTACACGGTTATGTCATCATTCTTAAACTTGTTATTTTGAACATATAATATCATCGTCAGTTGAACGACATACAACGTACGAAAACCTCCTCTCACATAGTCAAACCACCGCAAACAGAATTGTCCACTTTTATGGTCACCATCGGGTTTTTCCTCCAGTATAGCCACGATTTCCCATTGTTTGGATAATTATTAAGAACATATTGCTTTTCCGACAGAATTCTGTTGAACTTAGCAAACACGTGATCATAAAGTGTAAATTGTTTTCTTACTGTTCTCGAATCTCCACAATTTTTAGACATTGATAAAATCCATCCGGTCGCAGCGGACAACGCAGAGGCAGGGTTTGTGAAGAACTCAAATTTCGAATCAACTCAACTGTCAACTCAAATTTAGAGCGGATTCTATTCCATTTAGAAATAAATCCACTTAAGATTTGAGTTCGCTTCAATTTTAGTCCGATAAAAATTTGAATCCGCTCAGTTTTGAGTCCAGTCAAGTATTGAATCCGCTCAGACGCTCTACGCTTAAACTAGAGCTGACTCAAATCTGAGCGGATTCAAATTTTGTTCGGTCTGAACTTTGAGCGGACTCAAGCAGTGGAAGTATTCTGAGTCCGATCACAATTTGAGACGATCGAAAAAGAGTCGATTGATGAGTGAATTTTTACTTTTGAATTCGCTTATTGACAACCCTGCGCAGAGGCAATTCATGAGATCCTATCCTTAAATTCCTTCGTCCTTAGGATTTTTTTTCGTACAATGCGTATTTTTAGGACATTCTCGGTAGTGCCTTAAGACCCTTTAAAGCTTCAAATTTTTATATTTTCTAATAATTGCATTCTTCAAAAAAATGTTATCTATATTCTTTTCCCTGTAGAATTTACAAAAACATGGCGATTTCCACAAGAAATAGAAGACATATTTCATAATAATTTCAGCAATAACAGCGCCATCTAGATAAGATCTAATAGCGCCCTCTTGCGGCTCTTTGAGGAACTATTCGCCTTACATTTTTCTTGTGCGATGTACAGTTTTTGAGATATTCTAAACTAAAGTGTATGTTTTTATTCCGATGTGTCACACATGCTAATTTTTCAACGGTTTTAATCCTACGGTAAAGAAACCACACAAAAAAAACAGTGACATGATGAAAAGTGATCAACCGAGGGCAATTTTCATTCAATAAAACTGATTAGAGATCACACAAATTCCTGCACTGGTATTTTTAGCGGTAGCATGTAAACTAGTAAAAGGTGTAGAGCCAACTGGTGAAGTTTGTTCGACCTGCTGCTGCTACTAACATAATCCGGAATAAAGTCGATAAAGCTGCAGTATCTGCACGTAGAGCTACTTTTGACGTGAAGCTGTAATTTAATTATGCTGACCACGCATGAAGGAAATGGCAAAGGAAACGAGCCCAACGAACCACGGCTAGAAATGATTTCACTTGGTACATTCTCTGATTTCAATTTACAGGTAAATGCGCAGGTTTCATAGGCCTATGGTTGATCGACGTTCATTAAAGATATAACTACGATAATAGGCGACTAACTGTAAGCTTCTGACCGGGCGTGCTCATAACAATTATGCGGTGCTGGCGTATCAATCGCCGACCTCTTGGGTGCTACCTGCACAAGTGCAACCCGTTGCAGTTGCATGTACAAACGTCAGGTGAACTTTTCTCAAATGGAAGGAAGCATAAGTCGTGATTTAAGGCAATAAAACAAACTGGAATAGATCTACGGACTCTTGTTTGGTCGCATTTAACATTCTTTTTCTGCTCAAGTTAATGAAATTAATTGGCAGCCACGACGACGGTAGGCAAATAATTCCAACTGAAGACTTCTACAAATGTTCTATGCTCTATGCTCTGAACTAGATGTCTATATATAGACGAATGCAGCCATATACATCTATGGGTATCTGTCGGAGGTGGAATAAATTCAAGCAAGCCCAGGTCCGAGTCGCCCACTTGCTGTGCAAATTAGCTTCCAGTTTCCTCTTGCGTTCTGTGGCCACGAAAAACTCATTGAAATCGATTTGTAATTACCGTACAACTTGTTCACAATTTCACATTGGCTCTTCTACCACTATTATTCATTGCAAGCAGTTAGTTTGGTTCAGGTGAGCGTTTAAGTCTGAACCACTTCAAGCAAGCGAGCGATTGTAAGACGTAGTCTAGGAGAGGAGCAAGTCAAGTTCCAACTTTCAGCAATTCTCAGCAAAACTTGTGAGCTCTGTTATTATGCAGGAGTAATTGCTAGACGCAATCAAATATACCTGAGTTGACGTGCAAATCACTTGGTGTGCTCTGCGGTTGCAATTATTATCATTCCCCAAATATGCAAAGTAATTGGAGAACAAAATGGTTTCGTTCTAATTTGAACGCTTGCGCTCCATGAGCTGTTACTGGTCTCTGGTCTCTGGTCTGGTCAGTGGCTTTGTCTGAAAGATGTCCGTGCAGGGAAGCGCTTAATTGGGAGTGCTAAGCGCCTTAAATAATGTGAAGATGTGTTACATTGAGTGCACACGATTGCCTAGACGTGGAAAGTTCTCCATTTTTTTTTTTTACCTCTTAACACTTACGTGAAATGTCCATTCTTTGCTTTTAGTAGGCAAAAAACTACTTGCAAAGTTTATATCTTTTAATGGAGATATATTTAACATAATGATATGAAAGACGTTCGAGTAAGAATGTATTCAAGACTTCCTTTCCTCTTCACACTTGCTGTCTTTAAGTGGGCTGAACTGGATCTACTTTATGAAGATTCTTCCTTATAAGAACATTTTTTTACAATGGATATCACAATTTTTTGCACTCTTGCGTATCAAAGCATTAACCGGGTTCTAAATAAAATTACTTTAAAAACTAAAGGAATTGTTGCAAGCACTCGACAAAAGAGAAAAAGTAGGCTTGTGTTAGATAAACTCAGTCAAATTTTCACTACAAATAGATATTTTATATAAATTAGTTGATCTCTCTATTTGAAAAATAGCCAAACGCACCCCTAATGTAATAGCCCGGGGGAAATAGAGTCATTTATGAATGCCGTAACGAATAATTTCAGCAAAGGATTACAAAAGTCGCTAGTCGCTTATTGACGTATTTTTTCTACCAGAGAATTTGGCACTTTCTTATACATTTGTGAATAATTCTGAATTCTGAGCGAAACCTCTTGGATGCCTATGACGGTAACAAAGGTATAAAATGGAATAAAAATTCAGTATAGTCAAATTTTGTTTGTGTTAACTGCATTGTTTCCCAACGAGAAGTGGATGTCATACCCCATTGATGTAGTATTGCATACTTGCCATCTGCCATGGCTCTATTTCTGCCTGAGAACTTTGATGAACTTAACATGGGGTTGTTGTAGGCAGGAAGCCATGATTTTCTGCAGGAACAAACACCGAAGGAAACATTAAAAACTTATGATGTATTTAGTATATATCGAGCGTGATCCAAGTGGTTTTCTGCATGAAGTCTGCACATGTTTTTTCACTGATATCATTTTCATAGACGTATTCCTGCATACCTTATGTTACGCAGGTTGAATTTTCCGCTGGGTTATTTCTTTGGACGTATATGTGTATGGATTTTATAGGTTTCAAACGTTCCACTTTGTTTCTTTCCTTCACCCTTACATTTATTTTCAAGAGTTCATGGATGACTTAGTAATATTTAAATTGAATCTCGCTTTTATTCTTGTACTAGCTTGCCCGAGATACCCGTGATTTTACTTGTATAGTAAATTCTTCTTAGCGGTGATAACCGATAACATCCCACTTTATCATCTTCCCATCTTCCCATCTTCCCGCTTTCCCACCTCCATCTTCCAGCCTTCCCATCCCCATCTTCCCATCATCCCATCTTCACATGTCCTCATCTTCCCATCCCGCCATCTTATTACCATCTTTCAATCTTCCAATTTCCCCATCCCCCATTTTACCATATTCCCATCCCCCATATTCCCATCCTATTAATATTTTTAAGGGTGCGCAAGGCTTCGATCATTAGATTCCCAAAAATTATGAGTACGGATTTATTTCAACAACTGAATAAAGATAGACCACTATAACTATACATTTATGAAAAGTACTCATCGAGATCAATCTTCTGATACCAAACTTAACTGGAAAGGACGTGATGAAAAATTCTCGCGATTTTCTCTAAGTAAATCAACTTTTCTTTTCCACATTCTTTTTTCCACTAATTTTTCCGTCCGATTTTAATGAAATAAAGAATAGTGGAATGGTAAGAGATGTGACGTTCATCCTCAACCACAAAAAGGTTCATAAAGTTTCATCCCAATCCGCCAAATGGAAGTTTACCTCAAATTTTATTCCATCAAATTTCACACCGATCTTAACTGAATTCAGTATTTACAGTCCTTTTATGACCCTATACATATTTAAATTATACGCAAACAGTCATCTCTCATCTTCTTCTTGGTTAAATGTCAAAATTTAGCAATCAATTCCAGTTTGGTTTCGCACAGCATTAAAGAAATAATGGAAAACTTCCAGTAAAAAGTAGAAGTTTAGCAAGTAATTAGCCGATTTCGCATACACCCAAAGTTTTAAAATCACAGTCCCATTGATACCTGTTTAAGAACGATTTTCTCAGAGAATTGACTGAATAAAATTAGTATAACGTATTTCCAAGAAAATTTTTGATAAACAGAACAGAATTTTCTGCAGTGTAATTTATTCATCAGCATTGATCGTATGCACTCTGAACACATTTATGCGCCATCATCTTCCCAAAGATATTAAATCATAAAAAAGGAGAGGAAGTCATTAAGGCAGTTCTCTCAGGCGGCTTAAAAACTGACACACTGTCTTACAGGGAATTAGAAGCTATAAACGGATCCCATTTAATTCTTAAAGAAAAGAAAAAACAAAACCAAAAAAAAACAACCTAGCGCCGGCTTTGTCTTGGAACAAGTGAGTGCGGTTGCGCCCTGTGTAAGCTCAATAAACTAAATCAAAGTGTCGGTGGGATCAATGCCAAGGTAATTAATTCATAGATCGATTTTATACTGCAGAACTAATCGAGAAGGTGGTTTTTTATTCAGTTTTCTTTAAGCAACGGTAGATATCGTAGTGGCGGCGGTTACTTTAGAAAAATATGCCGTAATTATTTAAGGTATTTAATCAATTTGCTATCGGTGATCAGACGGAAAGAAATGTCACTCGATGATTTATAGGTGCGGTAGATTCTTTTTACGCCTTGCAACTGATACGGATACCTCCCCTACGAGGTACTGACCTTATCTGATGTGTTTTGATATTTTTGCCAAAATTTATGAGATTCGATCTTGAAGATTTTTAAAAAAAATTTGAAAATTGTGGACGGATGTAAAGAATACGAATGGACTGTAGTTAGTAATTTCTATATAATATGTATAGAAATTATTAATGTGTTTATAATATTTTATACAATTATTTTTAGAGTCGCCTGTAAAATATTTTTATCGTAAAATCCATTGGCACTGGAAGCTATTGACTTTTTCTCCCTTCAACTGGAAGACCAAGACGGGGAACCGTTTTTTTTGTTTTTTAAATAAATAGTTCCCGGTTTAGTCCTAACTGTCCCAGGAAAAAGTGCATAGAAATTCGGCTCCCACACCAGCATGCAAGACATGCCACCGTTGGTGAGATTAGATTAAAAAAATAGAGGGGTAGAGCGATCTTTCGAATTTTTCGACTATTAATCCTAAAGAACACTTCATTCAGGAATTTTGAAGAAGAAATATTAGACTTCAATAGCTCGTGCAGGAAAGCTATAACAGCAAACTCTATCACGCTGCAAGGAAACTAAATTGATAAGTTTGAACCGTTTGTGATAAAGTGGAAGGATCACAAGTTAAAGTCACATTGTTAAGGTAACTTGAAGGCAACTTCTCTAGAAAAGCTTTCGTGAGAGAAATATATGCAAAAATGCATCTAGTAAGAGAGAGCTTAAAAGCTTAAAGTACTTATGCGGGTTTGACAGCAAACCGGTTAATGGATCGTGTTTGGAATTATTTTGGTAACAGCATAATATTAAGAAATAAGATTCAATTTGAATTACAATAATTTCTAAATGAAGATGATAAGCAAAGCAATAGCAAAATTAAGACATCCCTCAAATAGTTTTAAGCTAACAGTTGGAAATTTTATTTGCAGTGAGAGCCAATCTTCCTCCTGCAATGGTGGAAAGTGATTCCGGACCTTGGAACTCCTTCTCTGCTAATTGTATCAGCTTTTTTGTTTCATTCGATCCCCTCCTTTTCTGAGGCACACTCATTGAGCTTTTGTATACATTCCATCGCTAGAGATGAATTAACCTCCATCCAAGCCATGCATCTAACCCTCCTTTAAGTAGTCCAAGACATGAAACACAGCCAGCATTTCTGCCTAACACTGTGGGTTAGTAAAAGGTTTTGTTGATCGTCTAAACTTTGATTTGAGACCTATCGTCTTGTGGACAACCAGTAATGATTTATTATTGAATGTCAAAAGGTCGCACTGCATCGCATTTTATAGCGAATTTTGTGACGGGGAAGGTCAGATCCTCCTGTCCTTCTGAATAACTCTATGCTGCCTTTTATGGATAAAATCAGAAGTCTTTTTTCTCAATTCATGTATGAAATGCTGCGTTGATATAAATTATTTGGCAAATAGGATTTATGGTGGTCTGCAGTGGCTTTGAACATCTTCTGAAATTTTGTCGGTAAATATTCGTTCGCTGCTTTTAAAGTTCTTGGTTCTACCTCACTCTACTAACTGTTGCCTATTGTTCCTACATGTGGACTCGTTTTGTTCTATGGGGTTAAGAGTTACGTTTAGGCTTGTATATGGTCTTAGAAGGTCCGCCCATATTACACCTTATATTTGCGCCATCTTTCGGACTGCTCACTCGGGTGAGGTAGCAGAAAAAGATTTCGATAGACTAAATAATCAAAATTTTGAAAAAGCAACCAATTCTCATTTCAACTTTGTATTCATAGAAAAATTATTTTGAAATTCATTTTGTATGTTAATATCATTATTTTTATTTTCAGGATCATCCTAGTCTTCGAGGCACACCTTTAGCTATGTTAGCAGCACAATGTAATAAACTTTCAAGTAAATCACCACCACCTTTAGCTGATGCAGCAGTGGGTAAAGGATTCCATCCATGGAAGAAGAGTCCGACAACATCGGTTGGTCAACATTCGCCATGTGCCATATCTTCCACATCATCAACTGGTGTATCTAGTGTGCAAAGATCACTTCCCTCAAGTACAATTAGTACCATGGTCAACATTACATCCAGGTAAAAGATTTGATTTCCAAAGGTACGGGACCATTAACTCAATATTCTTTTTTTCAGCCGTCCAATAACGTCATCATGTTCAGCAGTAACGAGTCCCTCTTACGGGAGTGATTTATATTTTCCTAGTGCAACTGCCTCCCCATCAGTAACAGATAATCCTCATATGCATCAAGGACTTCTGGGGAAAGTTGAAGGAACCACATTTGGCTCGGTTTATTCGAGACACCCTTATGACTGGCCTTTTAATGCAGTGACTGCCTCTCACAAAACGGAGGGTGTTAATTCCGGATGGTGGGATATGCACAGTGCTGCGGGTAGTTGGTTAGATATGGGTGGGCCCGGCATGCATTCCACCATGGCCAACTATGCAACAGCTGGATCAGATTATTCATCATTAACACACTCGTTATCGAACACGGCTCATTTACTGGGTTCCGGCCAACACTTACTCCAGGATACATATAAAAGCATGCTGCCAGGACAAGCTGTTGGGGGTTTTGGTCTGCCTCACGCTTCTGCTGCTACCTCAGCTGGTCAGGCTGTAACACCACAAACGCCTTCGCCGCGCTCACAACGACGGTACGCTGGACGGGCGACTTGCGACTGCCCAAATTGTCAGGAGGCTGAACGACTAGGACCAGCTGGAGTGCATCTTCGAAAGAAGAACATCCACTCTTGTCATATACCTGGCTGTGGTAAAGTTTACGGAAAAACAAGTCATTTAAAAGCGCACTTGCGATGGCACACAGGTGAACGGCCTTTCGTTTGTAACTGGCTGTTCTGTGGAAAACGCTTCACCAGATCAGATGAACTACAACGACACCTCAGGACACATACAGGTGAAAAAAGGTTCGCTTGCCCCGTGTGTAATAAAAGGTTCATGCGTAGTGATCACCTTGCAAAACACGTCAAAACTCACAATGGTGGGGCTCAAAGTGGAACGAAAAAGGGCTCATCCGAGTCATGCAGTGATTCCGAGGAAACAAATCAATCAGAAGGTTTGCATCAGAGCCATCCCAGCACACCTACACACCCCAGTATGTCCATGTCCCATCACATTGGTTCGCCTGTACTGCAACAACAGTCTCAACAATCACAACAACAACAGCAACAACAACAACAACATCATCATCATCACGCTCCAAGTCCGGGTATGGAACACGTAAGCAATTTGGACGTGAAGCCTGGCCTAGTTTGAGGATCAGTCGGACCCCTCATTTTTCCGGAGTCATTGGGGTCCTTCACTTAGTTGTTTTCATTTTTTCAAGTTGAAGTCTTACAAAGAGCAGAAATCATTTTAAAGAGAAGAAACGTATTTTTAATAGAAAGTGTTCCGGCATGCACGCTCCCTAAATTCGTCAGGTATTCAATATTGTTTATTCGAGGCGAGATTTTGTACAAATTTTGTAGCCTATAGGTTTGCTGTCAGGAGGTTTTCTTTTCAAGTAAACATTTATACAATAAGTTTCCACTTATCAAAAACTCGCTGCCTTTTCCACGGATAAACTGGCGATTTAAAAGAGGAAATATGAAGAAAAAACCGGAAATTGCTTGCATGCGAAATCGTTAGTTTGATGACGTCAGCAATGAAGATTGTGACTGTTTTTTAATTAAATATACAAAATAAGGAATATAAATTAAACAACATTACAAGAAATTTGTAAATAATTGCACTCCAGCAGTTTTATCGTTTTATTGTTAAAATTATTACCGCAATTATGTAACGTTAACCCAAAAATTTAGGAGCCCAACTCCTGGTACTTCCTGCGGGACACGTGTGGGCGTCCGGCTTTTGTAAATAGAACGCTTTTTTCCAGCATTTTTTTTTTGTTTTCTTGTTTCTTATGTGAAATTAGGAAAATCTAATCTTACGATTTAGTTAACGCAAACTATTTATAAAAGAATTGTATCTTCTGTTGTTGAATATTGAAACGAATAGCCCTTTAAATCTCAACGATTCTAATGTAATTTTTAGTAATTGATTTAAATTAAAATTATTTGAAAATTGTGTACATTGTAAAGAAATATATATATATATATATGTGTGCAAATTATGTGACAGTTTCAATTTGGAAGACACTCCATCACAAGCCATATCATTTGTATTATATTTTCGACTGAAAGAGATGTTTTTTTTTACTAATATTCTTCTAGAAGTAGGGGAACAGTTGGGAAAAATGAAATAGTAATAGAAAATAAATAACTAGGAAAACACAATTTGAACAATTATTAGAAAACAAAGTGTGAATTATAGTAATCATAAGGAAAACAAAGATGAATGTAAAAAGATGGAAAAGAGGGAAAGAGGGAAGAAAGATTGATCACACTCACCTCATCTTCAAAGCTCCTCGACAGCCCTGTTGGAGCCTGTCGGCTGAATAAGAATAAGAATTTGAGAGTCCGTAGGTAGTACCAAGCCAAGACAATACATACGCACGTATGTGACTATATATGGAGTAACAGATAACATCACTGTAAGCAGCTACGACTCTTATATTCCAACTTATTTAAACTCTGATTACAGTAGACTGAATAAAAGGAGCTCAAAGAATGGACCCCTGTGGGACGCCAAAGTTCAGCAAGCTTGGATTGGAAACGAAGCATTATTACCAACAGAAAATCTACCATTTGTGTATCTACACACGAGAAAGTAAAACTGAGTGCTTTGCAGAGTCAATTGCGTTACTGAAATCAAGAAATATAATTACGTTAGTTAAACAGTCGTAATCATAGTTTATTGATGATTGATTGATTTACTGAAAAAGATATTACATATCTTGAGCGTATCAAGGAGTAAATTACTGCCAAATTCTGTCATAAATTCAAAAGTAATATGAAACCCACAGGTAACAAAAGAAAGAAAAACAATAATAATAACAATTAATTAAAATTATTGAATAAGGAAAAATGAAAAGATAGTCGTGATAAAATGTGTCACAATCACTACCGTGGGAAACCACTGGATTTCGTTGTAAAATAAATAAAGAGCACTCGTCAATGTGTGAGTTACATTATTAGGAATTGGAAGGCTTAGTTGATGGATTGGTTCTAGGAAGAGCAGCTACTCAAATAGATATATCAGTCTATGTGTAGGATTAACTCTCTAATTTGTAACCTATTACGCTGACTATTTCTAACAAACATTATCGTTACAGGCCATTAACAATTATCTACAGGTAGCATCAATATTTAAAATTACCAAATAGCTTGCTTCTTGCGTAAAATAAGTTACAATAAATTACAGTTCAACCATTACCTTCCCAATTTGTGACGTCAGTAAAATGATAACAAGTAAATTGCATTGAGCTTGATTTGCCAGTTCGTAACAGGAAGAAGAAGATTTGTGTCCTAAACTGTTTTGTATGGACCAATTATAAACACGCTGAATATCATCGCTAAGTCGACTGAGGCAATCTTCCATTAAGCCAATTGGACGACGACAGGACATGACTGCGACATGGAGTCGCAGCTAAAGTAACCCATTGCGCGTTCAATGATAGGTCTCCATTAGACCATCTGGTGGCATATCTTAGTGGCTTTAAAATAAGTGTGTACTCGCTCTCCCACTCACGAATTTTCAACTTCAAAATTTTGGATTTTTCTCCTTTTTTTACATAAATACTCAAATTTCTCCAAAAAACCATAATTAACATGCAATTTTCTTGCATAATTTGGAATCTCCATGAGTTTCTCTTTAATTTGAGATATATAGGTGTATGCACCTACCTCCTTTCTCTTTCTAGATAATCCGTCCCCCGTTTATGAAAATAACGGTTAAACTTAACTGCTTTCAAAATAGTAAAAACCGCCCTCTGTATTGAACTAGGGAGAACACAACTAGGCAGAGTACATAGCGTCACTTGATGCTTCTTAAAAGATCATTGGTGGCTAAATCATCCTTAGGCTTTTCCGTTGCTTCCAGAATTCATGTTCCCAACTAGTACCTCATATCCATTTCTGTAGAATAGACGTATTTCTTCATGGTGCTCACAAAAAAAGATCCACAAATGTTAAATCGAGCGATCTTGGTGATCTACTGATAATTCCAAAACGTTCAATCACGAGCTCAAAAGTTTTTGTTAGCCAATGCCTAAGAATAATCCCATAATGTGACTGCGCGCTGTCTTGGTGAAAAATTATACTTTTGAAGACCAATAATACCTCTTCAAGTACTTAATGTAGGTAGGGTACCATCCTGAAAACGTTTCCATTTTGCTGGTTTTCTTGAATATATTGAAATTCCCGGCAGAATATCGGCCTAGATAGGTACGTATACATATCCAACTGACATAAATTTATCCCTTTTTTCCCGAAATAAGTCCCCAACTGGAAAGGGAAATTGCATGTTAATTACGGATTTTTTTGAAGAAATTTGTGTATTTATGTAAAAAAAGGAAAAAAGGAAAACAACCCCAAAATTTCGAATTTGAATATTCGTGAGTAGGAGACTGATTAGGCCCTGTACAATATGGCACTAGTTTGATAGACATATCATGTTTGTTATGAGCTCCCTCAAGTGCCGTTATCTTAAAATTGCCCTCCCCCCTCCTCCCTCTTATCACTGGATGCCAAATCTGTCGCTTTAAGTGCGGCACCCTGTATAAAAATAGAAAAGACGGTGATCAATTTTAGATCCTTAAAGTACACACGATTCGAAAAATTTTGGAGATGATATCACGCTTTCCACTCTAACAAACTGACCGCAATCACGTAGAAAGTCGCAAATTAAACGACTCCCGATGGGGAAAATGAAAATCTGCAGAAGTTTGGAGTGACTTATACAATAGAATCAAAGACCTTATGGTCAAGTAGGCACTATCAAGTGCTACATATACATTGGTATATCTGAAATTACTTTTAAAATAGGAGTTTTACAACTGAGACTAGCAAAATTTTGACTACCACTTAGAGTCTATGCACAGCATAGAGTTTTTTTCAAAAACTTTCACGAGACAACAAAAAAGGCTAATGGGCCAAAAGTCACTTGGCGAAAGTGCGGTTGCCATCGTTTGAAAACTCCGGAGTATAGTCTACAACTAGTACTGGTGCTGTGTTGACTATGGTTGACACAAAAAATATTCGGGTCAAGGTCAGGCACTTCACAACCATGAACTCCCCCAATTCTTTGGCGTTTTTCCATAGTTTCTTAGACAGTAAATTAATATTTTGTTCACTGCTAACGCAAACATATTTTGCATGCTTGTCAAGGACTTTACAGGTATCTGTTGTTACTTTTAAAAGTAGTGCTTGGATTGGAAACTGAGAAAAGGTAAGACACAAAAGTTAGTTAAATATAGATGCACTAATGGACAGTACTATCTCCGTATGACGAAACGCAAACCCTTCTGCTGAAAAGTTCACACTGTGAAGGTTATCTGAGAGATTATTACACACTACTAGAAATAATTATTACATCACTTGCCACTTTTTAATTTATAAGGACGTTAAGGACGGTGTCCAAGAATGCATATTAGTGTTGAAGTAACAAGACTTGTTAAATACTGAAAAGCAATATGAAAAGGAAGAACACATTACTAGCGCGTTTCAAGCCACTCAAAATTATCAGTGTTTTATTTAAGCGCTATATAAAATCGACTTAACTTTGGTTTGTAGCGGTTCATAGCCTCTGTGGAGGAAGGTAAAGAGGTTAAAAGCATTCGTTTTAAAACAGAGGATGTCAGCTATTTTTTTATTTTCGAAACAGACTCATAGCGTGTCAATTGAAAAGACGCCAGAAATCTTAACTAGTTTTTTCTCAAAACAGGTAGGAATACATATACTTTTGTCATACATCTCTTTTACTATCCGAACCAATTCTAACACTTCAATACTGCCATTTATTTTTGAGATGCTACATTAAACAAAATTTTTATATCGTGAATAATTCTCCTAAAATTTAAGAAGTGATAAGTGATGCAATATGTAATTATTTCTAGTAGTGTTGTCGTAGAAACCTTTTAGATCAGAAGTTACTTAACACGTTAGGAGCCAGGATATCGCCGGTGCGTCCTGTAAAAGCATTTCTTCACAGGCCAGGGAACCACACGGATGTCCCAGAATTCAGTCATTATATTCGCTTTATTTTTAACCCCCGACGCAAAAATAGGGGTGTTATAAGTTTGACGTGTCTGTCTGTGTGTGTGTCTGTCTGTCTGTCTGTGGCATCATAGCTCCCGAACGGATGAAGCAATTTAGTTTTTTTTTTTTTATTAAAGGTGACTTATGTGCGAGTGTTCTTAGATATGTTTGATAAAAATCGGTTGAGCCGTTTAAAAGTTGTGGGGGGTGAAAGTGGGGAAGAATAACCGAATGTCTGCAAATATACTCGAGGGGGACTCAAATGAAAGCGCACTGAAAGAGAATATTGATGACTTAATCGAGAGTGTTCTTAGCTTCATATTTATAAAAAAATATTATATTAAAGAGTTGAAGACTAATATAAACATTAAGTAAAAATTATTACTTATAGAAACAAAAACTAGTAATTAATAAGTAAAATAAAAGCGAACAAGCTTGACCTTAAATATAAATTTGAAAATTTTCGACAAGGACCTATGTATTTACAACTTAACAAAATCTACATTATAATAAGTATGTACCTATACAAAGTATAAAATAAAAAATTAAATTAAAAATTTAAAAAAACCCCGACACAAAAACCTAAGTTCCCTTTAAAAAGTAAAAAATAAAAAAAAAATTTCTAAAAAAGACATTCAAAATGAATTTACCGGTTTCTTTCAGTTGACTGACAATATTTATTTCAAGTTACCTTTCAAAGCATTAATTTCTCTTGTAAATGTTTCTAAAAATATTTATTGCATTTTTTAAATTGCCACGTTATAATAGGCAAACAATTACCTTTTAGATTATTCATTTCCACTTTTAGAGGATATTTCTGAAGAAATAAAATTTGTATCATATATGTTATGTCCAAGGGTAGCATTACACCTTCGCAATTGGCTTTAAAGGGGTTGAAGTACGTCCTGAAAGATTTTCGTCATTTTTCTAATTTGCAGACATTTTCTCTATTTTTATACCTGAAAACTCTCTACAATTATTTTTGATTAATATCTATATTTCATTATACATACTTTCTAAGTACAATCATGTAGCAAAGGAATCATGATACAGTTATTATCAAATGGTAAGCACACTAATTTAAAAATTTCGTTTTCTTCTCCCGCTTTTCCATCCTTAAAAAATATTCCTAAAGCAGAGAGTGACTGCAATGTTTGAAGTTGGTTTGCAAGTCCACAATGCCAATATTCTTCAGGATATACCGTTCTTACAATAATCTTTTCGTTTGTTTTCAAAATTGCTTTAGCGATTAAATCTTCTGATTTTAAAATCTTTTTGGGAACTACTAAGTTACACAAAAGTAGCTTTTCGCTCCTCGATTTTTTGAGTCGAGTCAGAACTAAATTTATTGAGAATATCACAAGTGCTTATATACTATATAAAAATTTCTATTACGAATTATAAGCTAAATTAAAAAAAAGGTTTTTCATATGTGGCGAAAAGTGTTGCCACATCTTTAACAATACTTCAAAACTTCCTCTTGATGGATTATATTGACTGTGCCAGTCTTTCAATTTATCCGTTAAAGATTTCCGGGTTATCCCTGCAATTGACTCATTAACTGCGAACATTTCGTCATCTAGTGGTTGATCACATGTTGGGTTGCATTCCTCTAACCTGATTGAACTTTGTGTCCCCTCAGAATTATCCACAGAATGCTTCAATTTTCCTAGCAATCTTTCCTGTTCTTTTTTAATTAAACGCGCAAGATGCCGCTTACTAACGCCTCTTCGTGTCATATTTATGTTGCTCTAAAAACAGAAATAAAATTGTACTTACCTTCAAATTTGGCTTAAGAATTATCTTACTTTTGTTAGAATTTGAATAACTTTTAACAAATAACCTCTAAATAACTTTCACTTCCTCTTTATAGAACCTGCAGAACTGTACTGATAATATCGCAATCGCAATTCGAGGCACGCGCAAAATATTTTTTAGTTTTTTATAGTTTTTTTCTTTGGAATGGAAAAATACTGTTATTTTAGTTTTTCTTGCTTTCGATAATGTTGTGTTTCTTTCTATCGTTTGCAGTGAATTTTATTTCAGAAGATACTTGATGGGATACTTTTTCCATTACTGGGTAATGCAAGGTGTAATGACTTTACAGCAATGTACTCTTTCATCATTTATTTAATGAATTATAATTTACTCATTACTTTTCCTCTAATGTGTATCAGAGAAATAATACTTTACAGCTATAATCAAATCCACTATTTCCTGCTGGGATATTTCGATCACACAACGCACACAACCTCTTCCTCTGAATATTCATCCACACAACATCTACTATAACGAAATTCTATTTTAATGACAGTTCTTTCTTTTGTGTGTGTTGAATCCGATAAATTTCTCAGGTCGGATCTGTAGCTTTTTAGGTTAGATCTCGGGCGGATCTGGATCCAACCCAAACGTTCAATCGAACACTTTGACAGCACTTCGGGCAGACCTCGGGCGGATCGGAAATCAATCGAATTCGACATTAGTTTGATTGATGTGCTGGTTTACATTTAAGGGATAGCTCTTCAGTGTAATGCACTTTCTCTATTGTTTTCAACAGGAAGGATGCCAGATTGACCGGTTAAGGGATTTCGCCGCAGTGTAATCCCTCTTCCCTAGATTCAGTAGAAGGATCACTTTCGTTTTGTATCCACAAAGCTACGTCGCAATAATGGCCTTGTGTCATCGTAGTAAGGCATTCTTTGCTCCCTCCATAAAATCATCCTTTCCGCCGCATCCCGGTCAGATTTGATAGCCTTGCGATCACATACGTTCCAAGAAATTTGCAAGACATAGCTTCCTGGACATTACTTCCATTCGAATTCTGTTTGTCTTCCTCCAGTGTTTCTTGCGTAACACTTCTGCTTCACAGTTATCTATATATTAATTATACAAAAAAAGCTCCCGGTTCCGTATTTCAGCCACTTTTTTTATATGTAGTTTCATCGACCTTTTCTTGAAATTTTATAATGGCAACACTGATCCGCATCAGTTCGGGGTTGTATTCATTACTTTGGGGTTGTGTTCCTGGGTAACTTTGGTGTTGTTCGGTGTTTGCCACCGATATTGCATACTTATCGTGGATTTATTGGAACTTTTTTCATTTCATTATTCTGCATGGTAAAATATTTTGCAAGTGTCTTTTTATTGCTTCCTTGCATGGGAGGATTAGGCCTACAGGGGACACCTCTGAAAAAAACGCGATTTGAAATTTAAGGTGCAAATTGAGGGAACATATAAAATCGTTATGTCACTCATATACCTTCAATTTGTGCAATTGCACAGCGGTCTCCTAATAATCTTAATTTTAGCGCGCTAGACAAATCACAAGTTTCAACTGTTTCTTTCACATAAAATTGCTTTTCAGAAAGAAGAAATGCTAACAGACCAAAGGATAAGCCTTTCAAACGAAGAAAATTGAAACTCTAGCTCACTTATATCCAGAGATGCCGGAGGGAGAAATCGGAAGGCAATCGGACTCGCCCGTAAGCCGACAAGCAGTAAAACAAATTTTCCTATTTCAAACATTGCAATATATTTTGTACGTACTGCTACCAAGACACAAAATTATTAGATATTTTCTTATGTAAATCAAACAAGCTAGAAAAGCAGTGATACTCATTAATCTTCGACCCATATTTACGTGTAAGGTAGTCAGGTCCCTTTGCGTGAATTAAAGCTGCACACCAGCCAGCATTTGTAGCACCTAAGTAATCAGTGACAGGTGTGTCCCCGACATGTAAACACTGCTCTGGTTTTACATCTTTCAACTCAGAGGCATCAATGGCCATTTCGAAAATCTCCTTACTGGGTTTCTCACAATTGCAATCATAAGAATTGAGAATGAAATCGAAGAAGTGATCGATTTTCATGTTACGCAAAAGTGCGGTTAATCTCGGGTCAAAATTTGCCACCACGCCCATGGTAAATGGTGCTTCCCCTTTTCTTTTCTTTGCTTCCAGTTGCTGTTGTAATTTCAAATAATTGAGGAACTCAATGGCACCGAAACATAACTGCCAACAAGTGCTCGTTTTATAAATCTCGATCAGTTGATCAGCGAAGGCTTGCATCTTTTGCTCAGGTAAACGGACACCGCTCTCTGTGAACGTTTCTGAAATGCACGGAAGATAAGAATCAAATCTTTTTTTTGTCTTAATTAAATCTCTGCTTCGATCACTTACTAGCTGTTAATTCACGCCACCAGTTTTGCCATCCAATTGTTGAATTTCGCCCAAAATTCGGATATGTTCGGTTCATTTTTTGCCTTAAATAAAATTTAGGTTAATTTCTTTCATATTCAATAAAAAGTAATAAAAAGTTATTTAAAAAAAAAACAAAAAAAGTCCACCAGGAAATATGTATTATAAAATATACGTATGCCACGGATTATGACAGGGTGGGGCAGGGGAGTATCCGTTGCTAAAATTGATAATGAGGTATAGTATGTAAAAAGATGGCTGGAACGTTCCGTAAAGTACTATGGAGTTCCGTAAAGTACTATACTTGGACATTTTATATTAATGATCTCCCAAATGTTTGATTTATGCTAATGACACGAAGATATTTGGAATAATTAATGGTTCACAAGACTATCTATTGCTTCATAATATAACATTGAAAAATTACTATACTCTGTCCCAGGAATAATGTCAGTACAGCGCTTATGAGGAGCTACGTTGTAATATTATGAGCATTTTACCAAATTTCCATTGGCAGCACCAAAATATCTTCCCGCTAAAGCAAATTAAAAATAAAACAGATGACAGGATGCTTACAAGCGGACATCAAAGTCAAAAGAAAAATGGAAACAGAGTTGCGCACGTAAAGTACCGATAGTAGCCGATTATTTCAAGCAAGTAACCGAAGAATCCACTGATAGCCGTCAATGGAACTTGACTACAATCACATGAAGGAAATGAGAACAACAAAGAGATCAAATGAGCGACAATTTATAAATATCAGAAATTGAAAATGATTTTTTTCTTTGTTTATTCTTTGTTTTGTTTTTATTGTAATTTTCTGCTGTCAAATAAAACAATTTCTTTGAGTTTACGAAAAGAACTTCAATAAAAATTTCACAAGCAAGTAACAATTGAGATTGTAAGGAATTCAATTTCCATCCAGTGGAAGTCACTAAAGCTGCAACACTTTCCATAATTTTCTTTGATTTCCTTCTCACTTAAGTGAAAATTCCTCAAAAATCTCCAACTATAATTTGACAACTAAGCAAGAATTTGAGTAAGATGTACTAATTTGGGAGAAATGTGACGTATATAGGCTGCGTATGAGCTATTTGCAATTTTCGAAATTGCAATATCTCACGAAAAATCATTCGCAGGAAAAAAAAGTATAATGTCCTTTTTTATAGAATTGTCAAAGTAGGATATGAGTAATTAAGCAAAAACCACAAAAGAATTACGGCTTTCCTGGCATATAAATCTCTTCAAAGTGGTGAATTGCATCACTTTTTCAATTGAAATTATAGCTAAGTACATTAAAACTTCGTTACCATCGTTCTCACGTTGCGAGAAAATTCAAAATTCGGGAAATACTCACGTCTCGCACGGCCTTTTACATTTCTCCTACATATACTGTACTTCTCTTCGAGGAGAGAACTAAAGGAGATGGCATTCTATGCTAAAATGGACGGATGAGAACGTAGCCAAAAAACTCATACTCTCTCTTGTTGTGGGGGGTCTTCGCTGTCAAAGTTGCAAAGAAATTTATAAACAAGAAGGTGGATAGGAAATTATTTTATGAAATAGTTGCAATAACATGATCAGATTAGTTATTATTTCGGGAAAATATTGCAAGAAGATGGTTGTGTTTATATTTCCAAATTTGCCGGGGGGTCTGACGCAGTGGCGTAGTTACAAAAGTTACAAATTCCCGACAACAGTTCGTATGAAGACTTCAAAAATGACATTTTTTTAACGCCGACCCTGGCATACAGTCTGAATTTGAGAGTGGCTACGCTTTTTTCTTTATATGTCATCTCCTTTAGTTCTCTCCTCGAAGGTACTTCTATACTATACTATTTTTTCTTCTTCTTCTTTAATCAGGACATAGCATAGCAGAGTCCTGAACACAAAACATTCAAGACGCCACCAGAGTACCAGA
>QYTT01089565.1:0-17656 GCA_006980735.1 Dasypogon diadema | reverse complement strand
ATATATATTATAGTTAGCATAAAGATAGCTCAAAATATCCAGCAAAACGAAGAAAAGGGCAATCATGACATGGATAATGGGATCGAAATTCTCGATTGACGATCGGAACATATGTAGATCTTTTGTTTGAATTTATAAGGTACCTTGAAACAGAAACCAGTTCCCATCCAAAATTTCCCAGATACACTAGCCAGAAAAAGTCTGCGTACACCAAGTAATCCGAAACTAAATTTCACATAAATTCAAGCTAGTTGTTTGTTTTATAATGAAATTTATTGTCCATACATTTTTTGTACATTTAAATTTTGGGAAATGCTAACAAAATGTATTTCGGGCAAATGAAAAATATAGAAAAAAAATCAGAAGCAAAAATGTCACGAAAATAGGGAAAGTCTACGTACACTTCCAAAATTGTGTTATTCCTCAAAAATATAGTAAAAATTTCAGGAGAATTTTTGTTCGTTCACATCTTTTAATTCAACTAGTATGTCCTATAATAGTGCAGTTAATGTAATATATGCGAAAATTACCCCTCAGAGTGGTATTATTGGTGCACTAAATAACACGGAGTAGGAAAGGCAAATAATTGGTGTATGCGAGCGTAAACGCGTTTTAGAATACAGAAAAAAGCGAAAAGTTTTCGGAAAATTGGCAATATTGTGGGAAGACGACATTCATCTTTGCAATGGGTGGTGAAAAGTTTTGAAAAGTCGGGTATTAACACCTCAAAACCGCATTCTGGTCGTTCCTCAATGTCGACTCCAAAAGAAAAACGTATTATTATAAATGCAGTGAAAAAATATCTTCGAACAATAGCAGGACAAATTATTAAAAGCATCGAACTCAAGTTTAGTAAGAAAAATTTCTGTCGATACTACTTGAAAAATACTAAAAAGACCGGGATTCACGGGCATATCGCACGCAAGAAGAACTTTATTTCAAGAATCAGTCGCCGAATTCGAACTATCTTCGCAAACAAATACATTAACCAGTTAAATAAATTCTAGAAGAAAGTCATTTCTTCAAATGAGAAGAAAATTTGGCGTAGCTCCGCAGCTGTCCTTCCTACTTAAAAATGGTCTTCTAGCAATTTTAATTCTAATATATCTACTTTCTATTGGTGTAAAAATAATTATAGTATATAAGTCGTTATTATGCACATTTTTGTATTCAAAATAAACTAACGGACCGTGAGCTCTGATTCGCTTTCTGCTGGCTGCCGCTGGTATATAAGCGAAAAATGGTTAGAGTTTCGTTTGGACTGAAAATTTTATGTAATTTTTATTAGGTAAGACATATTAGATTTGATATCATTAGAAAGGTAAAGAATCGGGCTTTAATTGCCTAGAAGATAATTTTTCCGTAGAATGGATAGTTTAGGGACCATCAGGTGATGAACAAAAAGTTTTATCGTGTGGTCCATAAGAATCAATGTAATTTGACTGAACTCGAGGGACCATACCGTCACGTAGAGAATTTCTACTTCATGGCTTGTAAAGTATATATTCCGGGGGTTTTGGCCATGCACAAGAAGAAGAGCAAGAACACTGAACTGTTTTTTATGAACGCTTCAAGATAGCAGTACATGGACTGACGAAGTGTATAAGCCCAATTTTGCCTATCTTAAAGCATTCATAAAAAAGAGTTCAATATTCTTGCTCTTATTCTTGTGCATGGCTTATAGTTACAAGGTTTTTATTTTACTAATTTTAATATGTTATTTTTACATGCTGCAAATGTCATTGACGCACTTAAGTTCACCACCTAATTGTAAACCGATTCATTAATGAAATCATGTATTCTTGGTAAAGGATGACAGAAATGGGCAAAAATAACCGGTTATTTTAAAAACCAGTTAACCGGTTATAACCGATATAACCGGTTATTTTGCCAAAAATAACCGGAAAATGTTCTGATTGTGGCGCGATCTTGGACATTTTTTTATTAAATGTTAAAGAATTTGAAAGTCTTTTTGCACCTGGCTGTTAATTCAAAAATTTTGTCGGCTATATATGACAATGTGGGGTCAAATTATACTACATAAGAATTTTAACGAAAAATATCATTAATACTTAGAAAGGATTGCAACAGTTACCTGATGTTTAAGTTTGTAGGGCTATTAGTTGCAAACGAAAAGTTGTACAAAAACGTTTTAGGAGCCATTTGAAAGCAGATTAAGTCATCTATCGAATGATTTACTGCTTAGTAATATAACGTGGATCTGGAGCAATAAATAACAACAAATAAATTGACAGGAGTATTACTAGTCCGGCTACATTCACCTCATATATTGTAAAGGTGACAAAATTCCAACATTACTAGGAATACAAGGAGAGATGTTGCACAGTGTGAGAATACTTTTTTGGCATAAATCTGATTACCTGAGAATTATATATTTTATCTTCGGCAATTAAAAGTGCATCTTTCCAAAAAAAAAATATCCCCTTAAATTAAACTAAATATAAAACTGTCGCGATGCACGCATTGGAGGTTATGTTCTAAGTTTTACGTCGAACGAGCAAGCAGTTTTCGAGCTACAGTTGCTGAAAGTTGTAAGTGCGGTCGTAAAAATGAGTGATGTGAAAAACGAGCACATCCAATTTCTTGTGAAATTGGGCGAAAAACTTGCCGAAATCTTACGAATATTGCAGGTTATGTACGGCCAAGCATGTTTATCGAAAGGTCGTGTTTACGAATGGGCGGCTCAATTCAAGAGGATCATGAATCGTTTGATGGCCGCGAGAGAGAGAGGGAGCGCCGAAAACGAGACAGATAGATAACAATGTGGAACGTGGAAGGAGGACGCAACGTTTATAAACGCTCGTGAGCATTGAGCACAATGCTTAAAATGTTTTCGGCGGAACTCGGTATCAACAAGGAAATCATGATGCATGGCGATATTGGGATGCGAAAACTTTTATCTCCAAAGTTCTCACGGATGATCCCATTCCACAATTAATGTCGGCAAGTTTTTGGCTTCGGAAACCATTCCGGTGCTGACCTGGCCCCCTGCGACTTCTTTCTCTTCCCTAAGATAAAAGAACCCATTTTAAGGCGTTAGAAGACATTCAACCGACCGCGACACGTGTTCTCAAGGACCTAACTTCGGAGGATTTTCGGAGCTGTTTTTCGAGCTGGGAGAAATGTTGGAATAGAATCGTTGTGTCAAGTTGGGAAGAGCTTACTGTGAGGTTATGTAGCATTCATTTGATTATATGACTCAATATACGTTGTTTTAAAAAATCTCGTTATTTAATTGCCACACCTCGTGCTGCCATTCATTTTCCTTCGCAGTTGTTGTGCGAATATTTTTTTACTAAGTGCATGTATGGTTGTTTGTTTTGTGAAATTTGCTGGAAAATTTGTGGAAGATGTGGCATTAGATAATTTTTTGAAAAAAAGCTGAGCCCCATGATTGTGAAATATTTTTATCGTCTTATACATCATTTTACAGCCTGCACATTCTTCAGCGGAATAATTATTTGCTTACTTCAGCAAATCTTATACCAAACATAGAATTTAATTAAGACATTTTTAATGGTGATATTGGCAGCAAGGAGAGTTTCCAGAATTCATTTATATGCATAATACCTCAATGCAATTTATCTGAAATGAAGATGACGTATGCTCGAGACCAAATTAATGATCCGCATACACTTCTGGCACCGCATATGATCTTGGAAGCTTATGCAAGGCATGCATTTAATGAAACCTTTCCTCTTCCATTTGTGCAAGGGAAAAGCAGTAATTACTTGCCTCACTTTTCAATATTTTCTTAATTAATTTGCATTGAACTCCGATAATAATTAATTTATTGTGCTGCTGCTTTTAAGGTTATGTCAAGAATGTGCAGCTCTACGGGAAATTATGTTACTCTCCAATTAATCATACTAATTGATTGTGGAGAATATGTGCATACGCCTAGACTTTAAATAACTCCCGAAAAGGACTTTGAAATGTAGTCTAAAGATGAGATACGTTATAACCAATATACGCAATCTGTAAGACCTTGGGAAAAGTAAAGTGATGAACATGGGATGAAATAGTTAGAGGTATTAAAAGATTAATCAAAAAAGAACATTTTTGTAATGATGGGCGTTACAGGCACTGGTATATAATTGGCTCCTTATGTACTATGTAAACTGAAAAATGTATATCGTATATGGATAGAAGGTGGTATAATAAGTTCAAAAGAACTGCATTGCTATATATGACTAAATAATCTCATGTATCACTAGCAGTTGTACGTTTCTGTGAATACAATAGGAAAAATCTGTTTGTTACCACCAAATTGCATGCATTTGTGTAATGTGTTGAGTAATGAAATGCCCCAGATACAATCTCAAATGAATGTATATTAATAAATGAAAAAATATACAAACAGCAAATAAAAAGAAAAAGAACGAAAAGGAAGATAGGAATAAAGCAAGCGCATAATTCTTTGAAATATATTAGAACTTCCACACTGAAACTCCGAAAACTCTTGAAGACGAATTTGCAAACAATTCCAAACTTTAACCATGTAAATGAAGAAAGTGCATGTACCTACTAAAGAGATAACTATGACGAGGAAGTAACAATAATTTTGCACTAAGTGATGAAGAAAATTCGACGTAATCTTTAAAGAATAATAAGGTCTAAAAGAGCTTTGACAAGTCTTTTATGTAGAAACCGTGGAGTGTAGTCCGCGTGACGCCACAAGCTTCTTATGCCACCGTAAGCCCTGCCTATACCTAGATATTTAACCTCAGACTTAAATGTAGGTTTAAGGATAATTTGTTTTGAAGTGACCTGCTATATACACGAGACAGATCATGATTGAAATTATCAATATCAGTAGTAACACTAAATCTGGATCATGGTAGAAACAGTTGCACATAATCAGCATAAAGTAAAGTGGAAGAATATTCAGAAACAGAAACGATATCATTAATATACATCATAAATAAGAAAGCACTCAAAACAGACCCTTGCGGAACACCGGAATGAAGTTCTACCAGCTTTGCGAAGGATGCACTTATCACAGTAGTTTTTGTTTTTAAGGTATTGCTCAGGGAGCAGCCCTATGATGCACACAGCACAGCTTAGCACAGCTTGTTTATTACAAAAATTGTAAAATACTTCAGATTTTTTTTAAATTAATGTAAAAATGACTATATCACCACTAATATTTATAAATATGGACTTATTGACTCGTTATTTCACATGAAATCTCACAATTATTTGTTAAAGTTTTCTCGATGCCCCCATTAATTTCAACTAAACTTCCTTGGTGCTGCCATTGAAAAATAAGGCGACACACTAAAAATGTAAACAATTCGGAAAGGGTGAATTTAAACTTAACTTTAGAACTAATTTATTCAATTTCAACAGACATTTTGCCATCATTTCTTTTAAAAACACTTTAGCTCCCCTGAAAAACAATTTTCTGCCGATTGTTTTTACAACACAACACAACGCACTTCATGGTACAAATTCCACGTTTTTCGGTCTTTATTAAAAATTATCTTTTATAATAAGCAAACTGCCACTATGTTTTATTTTCCCACCACACTTGCACTTTCTAATTTAGGTAAGAATTCACAAAAAAAACGCTTTAAAAACATTTTACTTCGCACTTTGAAATCATCAAAACATCAAAATGACATCGAAAAACGTCAAATATAGCGATAACCTCCTTGTCCGTTTTACCCCTTGGCCACATGTGCAAGTGTTTATCACATGTACAAGGATTTTACACATCAGGGCCTTTTTTTAGTTATTATTTCCATGGTTCAAATAGCGCTCTAAATTTAGCGGCGAAAAATATATGGATTAGCACATTTCAGCTCAACGTCGCACCGCCCCGTTCGCTGCGTAAAGGCAGCCTTAGGCCGTTATCACACAGCACACGTTGCGAGGCGAGGGCGAGGCATTCAAGGCCACAACACAAGTTGGTATACGCAGACAGACGGCTGTATCGCAAGCTGCATAACCAAGTATCATAGGTATCATCATTCATGTTTGAAGCTTTCAAACAGTTTGATTAATTCACTTCTAATTGCCTGTCGTTCTATATACTTATTAAATAAAAATCTAATACTTGTAGTTCGTATCCTAACGTTATAAAAAGCCTTTCGGTTGGAGATGTACTCCTGCGCCAATAATTTGTTTTGTATATCTGTAGATATTTTTTGTAAAATATAGTAGAATGTTCCTACCGACATTCTGGTATATTCGATCAATATTTGTTCGTCTTGGCGTAACTCTTTATAAAAATGGTGAAACTCGCCAAATACCTCTCTCTCTAAATTCATTTTATGCACTCTGATTTCCTCAACATTTTTAATTTTGATACAAATTTTATAAATTTGGTTGATATGTATTATATTTATTTTATGTTGAGAAGAGACACCGACCCATTTTACATATATCAGTATAAAGCTTCGAAATGCTTTGCACATATCTTAAATACCACTCTTGTTATATTTTTCTAATTGCTTATTATACTTCCGCTGTAATTAACACAACGACATACGGGAACTCAGTAAAAAGTTGTATTCTTCAGAAAGGCACGTATGTAATATCTAAACTATTTTGAACTACTTTATCACAATTAATAAACTATTTCCGTCAATATTTTTCTGGTATTTCGTCAAATACATGCTTACGATACGTTAATAAAGAGGTATACCTTATCATACTAGTTTTATTCCCCAGTACAGTTGCTTGATGGTAGAATAGCATTTTTATCTCAGCTAACAATACACAAAGAAATTTACTAACTATTCGTACACGGTTAAAAATCCGAGAGTAAATTCTAATATTCTTCTGATATTAAGGCTTATATTCAATGCGAGTCGTATTTAGTTTTAATCATCGTAAAATATTAAAAGTACATTCAAATATATGTTGTGTGGCAACACTTTTTGCCACATATGAAAAACCTCTTTTTCATTTAGCTTATAATTCGTAATAGAAATTTTTTTATAGTATATAAGTACTTGTGATATTCTCAATAAATTTAGTTCTGACTCGACCCAAAATTCGAGAAACGAAAAGTTACATTTTGTAATACTTAGTAGTTTCTAAAGTTGTATTACCTTTTAATATTTTTCAAATACAAATCTAAAATTAAATATTATTATATTGAGTTTCAAAATTTATGAGGATTGCTATTAAGAGAACAAATGGGTTTTAAGGAGAATTGCGGCTCCGTATTTTAATGCTTTCATAGTAATACTACAAAATACAAATAAAAAATTTTCTGGGTTGACAGATTGGGTTTAATTTTTACAGGTAGACGTTTTAAAACTCACTCATCATTGGTATTGAAGTTTAGGGCTAGAAGTATTTCATTTTAATATAAGCCAAGGATTAGCTTTTAATATTTTTCTGGTGTCATATACACAATACCAAAAATATTAAAATTTACGCCAAAATTTTTAACCGTGTAGCATAAGAGTTTTTGTTGCAAATTTTAATTTAGATGCCGACAAAATTTATATTACCATTGTGTAATTATATACGACAGGTTACTCTACACAGTTCAAAGTAAACTACTAGCAGAATCTCATTAAATTTTCAAAGGTTACCTGCTACGTGCTAATTAATGCCTTTTCAGGAACTCATGTCACATAGAAAGCATAAGTATAATCCATTTTAAATGACTCTAAAATTAAATTTTTAGTTTTTGAAATACACAGAAGGAACAGACGAAGAATTTAACCGTCAGCCAGAAGAATTGCTGGGAATTTATTTCTCGTCTAAACTTACCTTTAAGAGCTGTGGAGGGACTAATTTTGAAAGAGTTCAGCAGTTTTCATTATCTACATCTGAAAAACGTTTTTTTGTCTTTTAGAGAAATTTTATATTATACATTCGTAAATTTTCAATGGAAATAACATTGGAGAAGGAAAGAAATTTTTTCCATATTGTTAGGGATTTCGGATCAGTTTCAAAGTGATCAAGAATCCTGCCTTCAAATTACATCTTCGTTTTAGCTAAGTTGACTGTGATTTTCAAAATAATTGAATAATTGTTTCTTTTAAGATAATATATACTAAAATCAGATTTGCGGGAAAGGAAGTTTAACTCCGACGAAGAAATCAATGAGGCGGTTAGCAGCATTTTGACGACAAATCTTCAGACTACTATTTTAATGATGATTAAAGCACCTATGGAAAGATGTGAAAAATGTGTTGAAATAAAGGGATAATATATCGAAAAATAATCACTGTGTTTTTCCTCTTTCATCCCTCCTTCTACACATAGGCCACGAATACTTGGACTACAATACGTGTATGTTTTGTACAAAATATCAGATTTTCAAATAATTTAGTAATATAACTAAAGATAAATAGTGGACTACCTATATAATAGTATTTCGACGATGAAGGCGTATTAGATATGATTATTGTACTTGATTCACAAAAGAAGTTAATAAGGTTACAAGCGTTTTAAAATAGATATAATGAGGTAAATACATCAAGTTTTTCGTTTTTTGAAATAGCTTCATATTTCTCATAATATGTTTTGGGGGAGGAGTCTCGTTATCAAAATATTCCTAATAATAAACCGCCTGAAATCGCCAAATCTTCTGTTAGGGTATAAAATGAGCAAGCAACATGCTATGTACAAAAAGTACTCTGCAAAGAAACAAAGATGCAAACAGTCAATTTATTGATTAGCAGATAACCATTTTGGCGCAAGTACAATGAGCCGACAAACAAGCAAAGGTACTCAGCGTGGGAAAAACATAGCTTCCATATTTGTCATTTCTAATGAATTACAAGAATTTTTTATAGTTCATATCTTAAAAATAGCGGATAAATGGCAATTATCAAGGAATTACTGTTGACAATCTCTAATTGCACAGCGTTGTTGAACGACTAACACTGTACACAGAGAAAATTTTCAGATGCGTTTAGCACGGATGATCAATTGTTGATCTTTGGATATCTGCTTGAGATCGTGGAAATAATAGTAATAGTGGAAAAAAGTGTCTGGAGTGTTTAACTAAAGCTGCGCTATATTTATGGTGAATTTCAAGATTGTATAGATTAGTGTTTACCATCACTGAGCTCTGAGAAACAGTAGTGTTGGATGAAGTCCATGGTGTATTTTCCGTTTGTATTCCTCATCAATATCCTACCTACCACTCTAAATAAAACGAAGACATCTTCACTGAAAGAACCGAGAGGCTTTCAAATTTTTCTCAAATCTATGATCCTCCTGGGCCATGCTCGGCTGGCCCCAAAAATGAGATATTTTCCTACAAGAAAACGAGAAATTTGTTTTCTCTCTTTCACCTCTCTTTTGCATTAAATCTCATTTTCTGGGGCCAAATTAATCTGGCCCATTCGGCAGCCAACCACCTATCCACCACGGCAAAACCTTCGAAACTACAAGCCATGCACAAGAAGAAGAGCAAGAATATTGAACTCTTTTTTATGAATGCTTTAAGATAGGCGAAATTGGGCTTATATACTTCGTCAGACCATGCACTGCTATCTTGAAGCGTTCATAAAAAACAGTCCATATGCTGGTGCTCAAGGTCAGTTCATGGCTTGTAGTTTCGAAGCCTAATTTCGTCTATCTTAAAGCATTCATAAAAAAGAATTCAATGTTCTCCCTCTTCTTCTTGTACATGGCTTGCAGTTTCGAAGGTTTTGCAATGGAGGATGAGTGCAGAGTGTGTGTGGCATTTGGAATGAAGTCCGGAGTTTCAGTTGGTTTGAAACGTATATCGGAGCCTTCGGAGCCTATGGAAAGCAAAATCTAATGACAATTTAAATAAAAACCTCAAAAATTTAGCTTGTGAGAAACTTGTGGAAATAGTGAAACCAGCTTTCCCCAATGCTGGTAAGAATTTCGTGATAAAAGAAATTATTCGCGGTTCTTTCCGGAGAGAGTTAAAAAAAGTTGAAGAATTAAAAAAGTCAGGTGCTGGGTCTGAAGGCAATTTATTTTCCATAATGTTTGATTAAAATAATTGCAGCAGCTATTCGCTGCGCTATTCGTTATTCTTCTTCAATGTTAAAAAACGGACCGTCACACAATGAGTTCGTACGAAAGAATGAAGAAAGGAGTGAACGTCAGTGGGCAAAAATGGAACACTCAAACTCAAGAGTGTATAACCTTGTTCACACTTTTGAATGCACGTGAATGGGCCGCTTAACTTAGGCATTTTAACACACCAGATACTGAAAAACTTATGGTTAAAAATCCTTCCTGAAGGAAAGTCGCAAGCAAATCGTAGTGTGTACACTTGAAGCAACCGTTGGACCAAAACCCCCGGGACCCCGGGACTATAAAACACAAGCCATGAAGTAGGATTTGCACATGTGTGAAATAGTTTTTTATGAACGCTTTTAAGATAGAAATAAAGAGAAAAGTAGTCCGAACATGAGTCATCGGTCTACTTCCTCTATATTAAGACGTTCATAAAAAGCAGTTCATGTGTGAGTTGCAATTTCTGCTTCGCGGCTTGTGTTTTATAGTCCCGGCGGTTTTGGTTGGACTGATATCGCAACAACACAAGCCTGTGCAACCGTTGTACGGTGTATTTCTCACTTTGGAGGTTCTATTCTAACATGTAATCAATTCTTAACTCACAATATGCAATAAATACAATACAAAGTCTATATTCCACTAATAAATTGAAACCCTTTTCCGTAATTTGCCGAATTTTACATATAGAAATCACTGTAATTATTGCATGTTATATTTGTCATAGACGAAGTACATAATAGTTTCTACATATCAATGAGACGCATTAAGTGACGTAAATTAAGTAAACGCACTTCTTGATGCGACACGTGTGTAACATTTCCAACGAGAAAAGACGCAAAACTAATAGATTTAATACCTTCTCGGAAAGAAGGCATAACTGCTGTTTATCAAATTGTGAAAAATATTTCATATTTTCCTAGACTGCCACTTGTCATATAGCAATTCCCCTTCACGTGCAAATCTTCAAAGTATATCTCCTTATAGTAAACAAGTTTTATATAATTTCAATCATAAAATACTTCCCGGAAGCGTATAACCATTTTAATAAAGTTTTAATGAAAAAAAAAGTAAACAACATCAAATATTGCCTGGAATCAGCAAACCAATAACCTTAAGAATCAACAAACACCCCTCACTGTTTAAATTAAAAAAATCTATGCCGAAATAATAGTCAGCCCTAATTGCTCCTTTTATTTTAAACAACAGGGATTTAACCCTAAATCTCAGAAGAGTACATCTTTCCTTGAATACATCAAATAACTGGTGATATTTTGCGTGAATTTAATCCTCTTTCCTTGTTTATACAAACCATAGCTGTGTGAAGATCCTCTTCTGAGAAAATACAAGATTACTTCGAATTTCATTTAGGGTTAAAAATGATTCAGACCTAAATCTTATTATGGCCTATTACATTCAAATGGTAGACAATTTCACTCCCATTTATTAAATTCCAAATCGAAGAGTAAAGAGTTTGCAAGGGTTGAAATTAAATAAAGTAACACCATCATCTTATTACTTTTTGGAATCAATCAGTTAAAAGTTTCCAGACACTTTATTGTTTAGTATCTACATATCAAATCAAAGAGAATTCAGTACAATAATTAATGTCTGTCTAAAGGATAAAAGGACCCCTTTAGAACAAAACAGAATTTTAACTAAAATCGATTCAACTTTTATTTTGTTGCCTTCATAATGAAATGCCTTCTGTTCCACATCATCAGTTCGCTGGAAGTTATTTCCCTTAAAGGTATTTGTGAAAACAGGAAAAACTTTTCCATAGAGGATTTTGTAACTAATTGTACATATGAGTCAAATAACTATGCGAAGAACAAAGTTCCTTAATTAGACAAGGTGCAAAAATAGTCCTGTTCATTTATAAATAAATGACATTTCGTAATTCTATTTTAGCACTGCAAAATGAAATGAAGAGGAAAATGTGTGACGCTGGAGTAGTAGATATCGTTGTAATTTATTAGGAAACTTCACATTTCAGAAACAAATTTGGAAGATGTTTTTCCCTCTCTAAAAACCCATTAGCCTGCCTGTACAATATTTACGTATTACTTATCTGTAGTCTTACATTAGTACCAGAACTCAATAGGTTTACGTAAAAGAAAGGCTACTAACAATAAATCTCTACACCTTCCTGTCGCCAGATTTGTGAATTAAGTTTACCTTAATTTTCGTGCCGCTACCATGGTAAAACTTGGCCTGTTGTCAGCTAAAGAATAAAAAGTTTACACTGTGACGCTAGGAGTAACAGACCTTGTAATTATCGAATTTATTGTGTTGATGGTAATACATCTAATTATACAATAGTACTTGATAGCGTAAATCACTGACCTTTACTAAATGGACTGAGCAGGTAGCTATCTCATGAAGGTCGAATTTTTTCATGCGTAGAGTGCTTATAAGAAAGCAAAATACAAAGCGTTTCTCCCTTCTTTAATGCTTCACACTTGTTTACTTTAAATAAAATGGCTTAGTTAATCCATCAGATTATTTTTTAACAGTATTAAAGAAATGTTTAAAACTCAACTGAATTTGAGCTTTTGGTAAGAGCACATATACCTTGTCTTCTTTGTACCATTGGAGGAAGAATGTAGTAGCAAAATTGAATTCAAAATATCTATAGTGGAAATTTTTATTGATGCATTTTTAACAGCGTGAGCTCAGTTTATAACAGGTAAGCACAAGCCTATACCCACGAGTAGATAAACTTCAAGTTCCCAATATGAAATATATTGAAGGTATTTTATATGGGGAACTTGAGAGTTCATTCTAAATTTGAGCATCACTGGTGTGTGTGTGTGTGTCGTGTGGATAATATTCTTTTAATACAAATTTACTTTTATTTTAAAAATTCATTTTAATTTTTAATCAAATTCATTTTCGTTCCTTTTAAAATCTTTTATTTTAAATCGTTGATTTATTTTTTTTTTTTAATTAAATTCTTATTTTTAAAATACATTAAACAAATCTTTAAAAAACAGTTTCATTAAAAATAAAAATACTGAATTCGTATACACTCCTACCTCCTATTAGATATTAGCATTCTTAAGAGCAGTTTATCTATTTTTTGGAAAAGCTTTAAAGTTCAGCTGGCATTAGGCTATCCCCACAATTCTGCGGTCGTTTTCGCAATCGGCAATACGACCCCTTCCGTGCCAGCCTTTTCACTGCCAGGGATGCCACAATGGCTTGGCTTGGCTTGGCAGCTACACACATCTGTCTATCTTCTCCCCTGATGGCACTCCCTGATTCTTACAGAAGAAATCAGCCACAAGGCTATCCTCGATTTTCTATCCAGTCATATATAGAATTAGATGAGTCCAGGGTGGGATTATTTAACGACGTTCTCCATCCTCTACCGATGGAATTTTAAACTCAAACTCTGAGGCAAATATAACCTCAAGTGGATAATCCAATAACCATAACGCAATAGTCGCAGACTGAGAGCTGCAGACGCTACAACTACAACTTTTTTCATATCCCTAGTGTTTAGCTAAGCTGAACGCCCCCAACATACCAAGTAAGTACATATAGCGTTTTGTACTTTCTCCACAATTTTGGAGTTGTGTATTATTTTCAAAGCCTTTCACTACACCGCAGCTCCATGGGTAATAGTAGAGATAGGGGGTCTTCACCACAAGCCCTCGATATGCGTCATGAGAATCTAAGCATTTTGTTCTTTTACAAGCAGCCCACGTGAATCAATATACTTATCGCGTAGTTCTACTTGTAAAATCCCTTGCAAGCATTGAATTTATGTGCGTCGTACAATAAAAATCAGAATTCTATTAACAGTGAATGTATTTTAATTTCACGCTAGAATTCCACAAATGTACAAGGTTTAAATTAAGTTTGAATACTTCCACATGGTCTTTCGAGCCTCTAGAAAAATTCAAAGAACCTTCGAATAAAGACTTCATCGACTGTGAGTAAATTTAACGTCAGACAAATAGAATTCAGAAATTCTTCATTAAATAGCATACTTCAAAGAACACTTTGATTTATGTGCTGCAATTTATCTCGCGGTCATGGCATTCGCTTCTGAATTGCTCTACCGAAGAACTTTTTGCATAGCGCGTCTGAATTTATTCATTTTAAAACAGTACAATTCATTTTACGCTGTAAAACATAAAAAAATCAAATCATATCATTGAAAAAATTGCCAAAAATGATAGAAATATTAATTTTGAACTTCAAGAAAGATGATTCCTCCTGAAAACAAATACAGGGCTAACTAAGTTCAAAACAATCAGGAAAGATTTTACTGAACTTCATCACCAATTATTAAAAACAACTGTTCTAGAAAATCATGCCTATTTAATAAATTTATGAGAACACTCGAAAACTTCGTACTATAACATTGCAGTAGCAATAAAGAATTGCAGAGTTTGTATAAAACCCTCACTCACTACAACACTTTTACCACATACAAATCCAAAAAATTCTTGCAACTTCATCGATAATCGGACGATCCTACGAGACCGGAGACATGCTAAGAACCTTCCAAACGGTGTTCTTTTGCTACCTAAAATATAATTCAACATTTTAAATGCCACATCATTACACTGTTCAGACAGGATAAAGTCGAAAAACACACGCCGGACCGGAAAAGGTGTATCGTGAACTTATCAAATGAGGTATACAGAAGGCTCCGAAGTACGAGAGGATCCACTGTTCTCGGCCCAACTGATGTCAACCTGGCAGGAGCTCTCCCATGCTGAAAGAGACAACTCGGCACAGAACTAAAGGTGCTGGCCGATAGAATGTCTCTTTTGCATCGTACGCATCATACGCTTTGACAGATCAGTCATTGTACATTGAAAGTGACCCAATGAAAAAACGAACGAAACATGCGAAGCGAATGATGCGTGAAGTTGCTTAACTTTCAACTTGTCGCATGCGGCAGAAGAGGTGACAGTTGTGACAGTTGTAATTGTGAGCTGAGAAATTTAACCCAAACAGAAATGTTTGAAGAAAAACTACCAATAGAAATTCAAAAATATCCGTTTTTGTACAATACGCAAAATAGATTATGCAGGAACAAATTACAGCGGGAAAAAGCGTGGATATCTGTTGCAAAAGCTGTTGGCTGTCGCTTTATAGTGACGATTCAGTCATTTTGACCGAATCAATACAGTGACTCAAATGACCTGGGTCTCAGTTGCCCTATAATATCGGTCAGTCATCCACTCGTCTTCTAAAACTGAAGAACTGACTGTGACTATCAAGGGAAATTAAACAGCTGACCGATTTGCTACAGCTGGGATTTTAGTCTTGTGCAACCAGTTTTACACACCTCGTTGAGTCTAGAGGAGTACCAGCAGAGCTGGTGAGCTTCTGGCAGTTCAACGTGTCTCTCTCGACGAGGGAGCTTTTGCGTCCCTTTTGTGCAAGTGAATAAAACTTACTGCACAAATCCTACGAGGAAATCTTTGAGCCTTGTACGAAACTGGTTGTGTAAGGTTCCATACCCAAAGGGTTCCAACGGGACGCTATTATTAAGCCCCAGCTGTTCGTCCATCTGTGTGTCAGCGGACTGTATCTTATGAACCGTAATAGATAGACAGTTGAAATTTTCAGAGTGTGTATTTCTATTGCCGCTATAACTATAAATAATAAAAATAAAATTAAATTAAAAAACATAAAATACATAATCAGCCTTAGACTGATTACTTGATACCCTGTACAAAATTTTAGAGTAATAGGTTGCTTCCTTTTCGATTTATGTCCAATAATCTGGAAATTCAATATGCCGTCTAAACCAAGAAGTGGGGGTGTGGCCTAGGTTTCTTCCCCTTCGAATTATATCCAACAATGCAAAAATCCAATATGGCGGCCTGATCAAGCGGTGGGAGAATGCGAGCTATTTTCATTTTATTGGTTAAGCGTCTCATAAAATTGCTCCTTACTAAATTTGAGAGGTATACGTTGTTCCCTATTTGAATTATACCCAATAATCAAAAAATTCAATATGGCGGCCTATTGAAGGAGTGGGGGGATCTGCTCCATTTTCGAACTTAGACCTACAAATTTTCTGAAAGTAATATATACCTAATTTCAGCCTTCTAGCTCAATTTGTTCTCGATTTCTCGTGTTTACAGACGGACGGACAGACGGACATGCTTAAATCGATTTGCTTTCACATTCTGAGCATATGTATATAATTCATTCTGCTCTGGGATTATTGGTTCTATACGTTACAAACATTGGATCAAAACTAATATAACCTATGTGTACACTATCGTCCACTAATAGCAATTTCCATTTTTATTAATTCATAAGTTCACTCACATTTAAAATGTTAACTTACATTCAAATTCTAAAGGGTCAATTCCCTCCAAATAAGCAACAAATAAGCAATTATACATCATGCACAGGTCAAGTTACTCAATTTACGGTAAACGACACAAATCGCTCGCGCTTGAAATTGCTGACTGTGCAAATAACTGCAGAAAACGACTGGTGCACGTGAGGGAATTGACCTAATTCAGTCAATTCAATGTTTCAAATTGCAAAGTCAATATTTTAAGCAATTAAACTGTATATAAAGACGACAATCAATAAAGGAGAGTCAGTTCAGTAGACAGAATCAGTGTTTTACCTTGCCTTTAATCAGTTTAAATTACCTTTTTAACATCTTTCTAGTGTAGAGGTATCAGAGCCGCGCACATTCATCATAAAGCCAAGGTGAAGGGCCTTGACTTGTTACCCACCTTTCTTTAATATCAAGTAGTGCAGTGGTAGCAAGAGCCGCTGTACACTCAACACAAGAAACCAAGGTTTGCGTGCCTTGACTTATTTGAGGAACAAAGGAGTTCCTTTACATTTGGTGACCCCGACGTGATCTTGGCGAGTTACAGCTAATTGCACGTCAATGGATACTTCAAAGGCAACCCTACCAAGAGATAAGGACCAGGTTGCAGCCGAACAGGATTGCTACGCCCAGGAACTGCAACGGGTGATTGCAAATTATAAGAAGGATTCTAGCGAGCGAAAAATATCAGCTGCATATTACGAAGAGAGGCTACGCCGCTTGGAAGTAGCTTGGTCACTCTTCGAGAAGACGGACTCTGAGATCAGGAATTTACCATCCCCGCCATTAACTCACCGATATTTCACTACGGATTTGTATGGCATCAAACCAATCTCTGCTGATATTTTCTTGACCTTCTGATTGTTTCGCGTGCACTACACTTATTTGGACTCTTGATGTTGTCCACCTCGCAAACGAGCAAAGTCTGAAGTGAAACTAGGTCAGGATATTTGGGTAGGGAATGTAGAACTACCTGGTCCTTATCCCTTTCCCTTAATGAGTTAGGGCCGAAACACATTCAGAGCCGCAGGTACCAAGCCGCAAGTACCAGGTATCAAATTCAAGTTTCAAACAACGAAAGCTTATGAGAGCTTCCACAATGGCGGCAGCAAGCATCATTTGGTACCAGTATCAAATGATGCTTGCTACCCAAGTTTGGAAAGTTTTAAATTTTGGTACTGATACCACAGTGGTGCCAACAAAATAAGTGCAAATTTATAAATATTTTTAGGTGTCAAAATTAAAAGAATTTAAAATGAGGGAAAGATAATTGAATTTGTGAGGAAAAATAATTTCATGCACAACATAAATTCTACGGAATGTAAAAACTTGAAACTT
>QYTT01089563.1:53028-66566 GCA_006980735.1 Dasypogon diadema | reverse complement strand
TGTAACGCATAAAACCAATAATGCTAGAGCAGAATGAATTATATACATATGCTCAGAATGTGAATGAATTTGAAAATGGGGCGAATCCCCCCACTCCTTTAATATGCCGCCATATTTAATTTTTGGATTATTGACTATAATTCAAAAGGAGAATAACGTATAGATCTCAAATTTAGTACTTAGCAGTTTTATGAGACGCTTAACCAATAAAGTGAAAATCGCTCATATTCCCCCACTCCCTGGTCGGGCTTCCATATTGGTTTTTTTGGATTATTGGATATAATTCACTTTAAAATTTTGTATATATGTATTTTATAAGACTCCAGATCGGAAAAATGAAAATAGGCCACGTCCCCCCACTTCTTGGTCGGACCGCCATATTGAATTTCCAGATTGTTGGATATAATTCAAAAAGGAAGCAACTTATCAATCTAACAGTACAGAAGAGTTTTATGAGATTAACTGTATTTATATCATATAGGGTATCAAGTAATCAGCCTAAGACTGATTCTATATTTTATGTTTTTCTTCTTCAAATGCGGTCGTTTTTCTTGATCTACTTGTCCAATTTGTCCAATAATGTACGTAGTACTCAGTAGTTATTGTTTTTTCTTTCTCCAAATAGTCGATCAATATGCGCATCTAAAAAAATACTGGCCATTATATTGCCGGCCGAACGTTGTGTCTTTGGACGCTTTGGTCGGATTTCATCTACGTGCATTCACTGCCTGTTGGACTCCGGTGGTCAGCGCAGCAAGTTTTCGCGGGTGATAAACTTTTTAGGCCGTTGCTAGCGAAGTGAAGTGAGGTGTAGTGCTGTGAGTAAAGTGCGGGTCGCGGGAATTCCGCACCCTGTTCGCGAGTATTTAATCGGCTTTTTATGGCTCGCAAAGGCACTTCGTTTTATTTGAGCCGTTCGTTCGGAGTGCTTTCGTTTTGAGCGAGTTAATCGTGAAAATCTCGCTCAGGACAATTGTCGAGTTGTTTTGAGGGGACAGGGGAAGAGATTTTGTGCCGAAAGCTTCCTCGATGACAGCAGGTGGAATGCCGCAAATTTATGCCGTCTTTCACGCGGATTTGGTGGAAATCTGCGGAAATTGGTGAAAACTCCTGCCAGCGACAGTTTCCGAGTCCCGGGGGCCTTCTCTTGGGCTCCCGTGCAATTTTACAAAGCGTTCGGTTAAGTCTCCATGAATCTAAACTCGCAACGAGCCTTGCGATTGGTGAGGTTTGGGACAGAGGATTAATTCCCGGTAGAGAAAGTGAATCCTCGTGCAGTGCGAAGTGAAAAGAAAATCAATAGCAAAACAATGTATACTTATCGAGTTCATAGAAGGTCGAGCTGAGGTTGGGGGCTCCCCGTTGGATGGCTCGTGACGAAAACTTCGAACGATCAGCGGTGATCCTACAGCATTTGCTCCTCTATTCTCCCGGTGTAGTGAAGTTTTTCCAAACTAGACGAGGTTCCTTGACTCGCCCACTTTGAAATTATCAAAATGACATCGAAAAACATCAAAGAAGGCGATACTCCCTTTGCCCGTTTTACCCCTTGCCAACATGTGCAAGTGCTTATCACATGTACACCACCGACATAAAGAAATGGACCGCGCGTGGTAATGCTATACATGGTAGCAAAATGGGATCAATTTTCTCAGGTCGTCTCTTTCCGTCTAAGGACGATTCCAGTGGCACCTCATCAGTGTCAGCTGCATTGCAAGCTATGCAAATGAAAGAGTTGAAAGTAGTTGCCACTCGTTTCGTCTAAGAACGATTTGATAAGAAGAAGACCAGAAAAAGTGTGCCCATGTGAGACAGGGCATTGCGCGGTCCAGGAGTTTTATATTATGTCTATGATGTACACGGATTTTATACATCAGGGCCTTTCCTTTAGTTATTATTTCCATGCGCTTGAACAGCAAGCAGGCCAAAATTGGAGAAGATCCATCAAGTAAAACCCTAGAAATGGAGAAAACAGCGTAGATCGGAAAAGTAGTATAATGCTTATACCCTATTGACGTTGTAAGTAAAAAAAAGAGTAGAATAACAATGTTCGATCGTTTAAAACAGATATACGAAATTTTCATTTGATAATTCCTTAAAACAGAAAAGCTCCAGTAAACTCAAACATTCCGCTTTTGTGGTGGGTTAAGAATAAGAACCAAGAGATATTATTTTGCACCGTAGGAATTTGACGCATATCAGAAATGTATACAGTTTACAATATTCGCTAAGTGGTATTCGCTTTTGTAAAAGTGAAGATGGATATTCCGCTGTTAGATTACAACAATCCTAATATATCCATCCAATTTTTTCCATTTATGTCTCAAAACCTATTATCAATCGGAAATAAACAAACCTAATTAGCACGAGGCATTTGTAAGAATAAATTCACTTACCAACGGATTTGTACAATTAAAATTATATTGGGTATACTTACAAAGCGTTTTAAATTTGCCCTAAAATTGAAGTTTCAATAATTTTTATTCGCGTTACGATGCTCCGCTCTCATGAATTTTACATCTTCATTTCCATAAGTCAATTAGAGTTCAGGCAGTGCCTTGATATCTTTAAAATTATGAAGAAAATCCGCTAGGAGTAAAATTGAATAAAGTTAGGTTGGGTAACTTTTTTAAATTATCGATTTTCTTACACAGCAAAATCTCTGGTCGACTCCATGAAAAGCTCGTAATCCAATTATCACACAAAAAGATTCACTCCCGCTTGGAAAGATGTCATACTTCGATTGCGCGATTATGGGAATTTAGTGATGCCACAGTGAAGTCTCCCACCTACGCGCATAAATCATTCCCTCCCAAGCATAACTATGCACACCACACCGCCCACGCCTACGCATGCTCCACAATGGAGTTTGCGCGTGTGTAAATGGAGGCGGAACCGAAAGTGTCCCACCCTCGGACCAATTGAATAAAATCCCCCCCGAAGTAAGAGCCCAGGGGTGTTGGTGATTTACGCTATTAAGTCATAAGGCATGTGCACAGATACGATAGAGGCCAAAACAAGTTTAGACAATGGAAATCGAGAGATCCAGCATCCAAGTATCTTCACAAGTGGAATTTGTAGAACGCGGCAGGGTGGGTTAATCGGCCAAAAGTCACTTGAAGGCTTTTGAGATGTGAGTGCAGCACGTTGCACTGGAACACGGAGCAGCGGATTATCGTGCATTGTTTGCTGCTTTACAGTGGAAACTTTGAAGTGGACTCGCGAGACAAAAGTGGCTTGAGTTACTTGAGATGGAACGAAATCGGATTAAAGTGTAGCCAGTACCAACCCATAAAGGAGTGAACAGTTACAAGTCTTTCAGAAGTGTTGCGTGGGATTTGAATTTTTGCAACTGCAACGACGTCAGCGAAAAGAGTCTTTGAGCGATGTTGAAGAAACAGGAAGCGATAATATTCTTTGAAGTTGTTCAAGTTCTCGTGACTTTTTCTGCATACTTTTGTGTTTATTTAATTTTGGGTGCTATCGAAGTAATTTTATAGTTCAGCAAGAACTAAGTAATTTTACTGTGCTATTTTTGTTTTATTAATCTATTTAGTTTGCTACTGTGCAAAAATAAGTGCGTAACTCAAGCTTTGCGATTTTAACCCTTTCGCGACTCTTGGTATGGATATGTATTACTAATATAATATATAGTGGCTCAAACCTTGCTCTATGTTAACACTTGTGTAAAACACAAGATATATGGAGAATTAATAACACAATATTATTGATATATAGAGCTCATTTTCTTGTTTTCCCTATATTTTGAAAATGAAGAGAATCAAAGAAAATAGTAAATAAAATTCATTTTTTAAGTCAATCTAATTATTATAATAATGTCCGATAATTATCGGACAAACTATAAAAAATAACAAATTATGAAAAATTATACTAATTTAGTATTGGGCTCCAAATCCTTTTGACTCTGTTACAGCTTTTATTCGTTTTGTCATTGATTTGACGAGATTTTGACAAAATTGAGGTTCAATATTATCCCATTCATTCTTTAATGTTTTTTTTAACTGACTTAAATTATTAAATGTTTTGTTGTACAGCATCTTTTCAAGTTCTTACCACAAATGCTCGATAACATTCAAGCCTGGGCAGGTGTTTGCAATAGTTTGGGGCAGTTATGTATAAGCTAAAGCTTTGCGACCTCCGAAGTATCTTCGGATCGTTAGTAAAGTTCTGCAACGTGCCTATTTTTTCTACACTTTGTTTAATATTTGCTTTAAGAATGTTGAGATAAACAAATCTGTCCATTTTACCTTCAATAAAACGCAAATTGCTTACTCCCGCACTTGACATGCAGTCCCAAACCATCACAGATATCCATGCTTTACAGTAGCCCGGGTATTTTTATTTATCGAATTTGGTGTTAGGTTTTCGCCACACGTAAAGCCCTCCCTCCCATGGATTCTTCCTAGAAATTTTCCCATGGTAATCGTGTTTTCTTAAAACGTTTCGCACAGTTTCAAAACAGACATCCTTCTCCATGTAATCTTGCACAAAGTTCTTCATTCTTTGGCTGATTTGAAAGTGTTTTCCTGCACTTCTTTTATAAGTCGTCGTTCATCTCGATCATTTAATATTCTTCTGCTTTTATTTTTTATTTAATTTTTATTACTATATATATTAGCTATGTCATGAACGATGTCTCCTATTTCCCCTATCGTTTTTCCTTCTCCATAAAGTTTTATCACTAATTACTGAATCTTAAAAGTTATTTGCTTTGCTTTTGGTGTCATTTCGAATTACAACTCATTGCACTCATTTACAACCAAACATCAACTGAATGCAAACACGGAATATTTATAGCGATGGAACTGAATTCAAAAAAATTTATTTGTTTGACTTGAAAAATGAATTTTATTTGCTGTTTTGTTTGATTTTTTCATATATTTTGGAGAATGTATCATATAATTTTCAAATATATTTTCAAAATATAGCAAAAAAGAAGAAAAATGAACTATATATCACTATTGTGTTATTAATTCTCCATATATCTAATATAAACGACAATTTTGACTTGCAAAAACCCAAAAAAGATCGTAGCGAAAGGGGTAAGAGCCACTAAACTAAATTTTTAAATGCATCCCAAGATGCTATGTAATATTACCTACCTCCAGATAAATGCTTCTGTGATTGATGCAACTCTGATTTTGAAGAATTTTTGAATATAAAAGTCTGCTTTAGATTATTAGAAAAAAGTGTACCTATATTTTAAATTTTCGTGGCTAATGTTTTCATGTCATTCTTCACGTATAGTGAAAAAGATAACTAAAAAATCTTTTTTTGGAGGGATTAAAAAGATTTGATTTTTTTGCGTTCTCATGATAGCATAGCAAAAAGTCTTCTAATTTTTACTCCCATTAGAGAGAAAGAACGTGATTATAATAAAAGAGCATATTAACAAAATTCCATTTTTTACATACCGTAAAATGACATTGATCATTTTATTCTAGAAATTTCGTGTAATAAAGCAGTCCTATTTCCTATGCAAAATTATGCAAAATTTTCTGTTTTGCTTTGAGATTGATTACCATGGCTGGTGTTATGACCACCGCAAATATTTGTGTTTGTAAATATAAAATGAGCAGCTTATTACTCGATAGATTTTTCATAGCAATCTTTGTATCTGCGCGCAGCTAATTTCCATTTTCAAGCTCTTGGCATTTTGTTTGTAAAAAAATTAAAGACTTTACAAAAACATAAAGAAATATACATCTGTCCTTCGATTTATATGGTAGATACGTTCTACGAAGAATCGTGTAGGTAAATAAAAACCATATAAAAGGAGGAATCACACAATTATAAAAAGAGTCTAGGTTAAACCAAACTTAAAATTAATTTATTGAAATTAAAAATACACTGGCGTAAATTAGCAATATTCTATTATATAAAAAAAAAATAAATTAGTAAAAATGGAAAGAATAAAACAGAAATAACACATAGAAAATATTACATTTTTTAAATTTAAAAACCGTATAACGGCGAAACTGTGTAAATCGAGGGTGGGGCGAATTATCAAAGTTACCCTAACACAATGATTAATTTCACCCCCATACAATGGTTAATCTTACCCCATGGAAAGTATATGTAATTTAAAATTTTAAGCTATAGAAACACCCAGATGAGGTTCGAAAACTACTGAATATACATAATTACATATATGTGGAAATAATTCGCGTAAGTTTATTGAATATTGAAAAAGTACTTAAATTTCAAAAATGTTGCAATTATGACAAAAAACACATAGTATTTTAATAGTTAAGTAAACCGTAAAAGCAAAACAACTATAAGACTGCACGTGATCACTGGAATGAGATTTTGACTATTGATCGCACCAAATTTAAATGACCACAATTCGGAAATAGTTATCCAAGTCACCCCACAAGATCAATGTCATTCCATTTTACGGTACATATTTAGGTATACAGCATAAGATATACTGTTCAACAATACAATAAGTCTTCCGTCCAATTGGCTTTTCTTTTAAAAATGGAAGCAAAATTTTTTAATGAACACATTATGTAAATATAAATATATTAATGAAGAATGAAGTTGAAATAATATTTGGAATGTTTTGTATTGTATTGGACAATATTGTAGAACACAAAGGTTTTGACTTTAGGATAGCATGTTACAAGAAAATACCACAGCTTTAAAAAAAAACATGATATAAAGCGTTTGCCCATTTGTGACGTTGATTTCGCAATTTCCGTTTTTGCATTATCGCGAGGACAGACACACAGATATAAAACAACTTCTTATTGTCCATTAACCCACTATATACGCTCATAAATTCGCTGCCGATAACACGTTGAACTTTCGACAAAGCAAAACAAAACAGGAAGCATAAAAATAAAAAAACAACAAAAAAGTTATAAAATAAAACCGCGATAATTTCTTATTCTTGTTTTAATTCTAGAAAATAATACCTCCATGTTTTGTTTTGAACTGTCAGCGGTAGGTGTGTATTAAAAATATCTTTGAAGCTGCTGATCTGTTAACCTTTTTTGTTGACTCGCAAAGCAGTGATAGTAGTGTGGTGGTGCAAAGTGCTGTTTTAAGTTTTATCAACTTTATTGGATTATGCTTACTTGTATAATATTAGGGCAAAAGCAAATTAACTATATAATATAAAATAACTTGAATTTTTCCTTAAACTGTGTTTAATTAATCTACCCAGGCATCACTTCCCATATATTGTATATATATATATATTGGGCATATTAGTCAACGAGACATCCGTACGATCCCTTAAAAACTATATTTATTTATTTTCTAATGGAATATGTGTGAATTTACTTTGGCTTTATTAGGAAATAGTTTTCAAAACTTAAGTTAATTACAGAAAATAACGAGAAAAAAAAATTAAAACGAAAAGCATTAGTCGTCGGCCGTAGACTTTTATATACTGACACTAAATTGATCTACACATTTTTTCTGCGAGTTATTCAAACATAGGATTCCAAAATTTTTCTTTTTGCATAGCACAAACTTATAAGCCTTCAAATGTGTAAGCAGTTTCTTAAACAGAAAAACGATAAATAACTTAAATTTGATAGTCGTTGGAACAAGTACAAATTGACTAAGTCAAAATAGCGTTGTAAATTCAAACTTAAATACTTGTTCCAGTTTTTTTACAAATTCTACAAATAAAAAGAGTATTTCTTTAATCTTTAACGTAATATTTTATACAATTCTGATAATTTTTCTATTGAAAAATGTAGGCTGTCGTACCTACAATTAATTCTGAAAGGATAAAGTTTGTTTTTACTTTACATGGAATGTCTGATATATATATATATAATAAATATGATTTTGGGTTCAACAAAATAAACAGCGGAGTTTATTGAAAAAAAAATTAAAATTTACAAAAAGTATACGACTGCATAAAAGAAAAGTATTTAGGACGATTATGTCTTCTTGCTGGCACGTCGAAAGAGAGCGTCCCGCATTTCATCATAACGTTCGTTGCGTCATATATATATATATCTATACTCCTTTCGCTATTCCTTAAATAATAATTCACTATATATAATTCAACAGTTTAATACACTCTTAACTATATGTTCTTAATTATAAATGAGTGGTGAATCCAATTCAAAGGATGAGAAGTGAAATTTTCAAGAACGACACCAAAATATTTTTGGTGTAATAAAAAATACCAAATCAATTGAGACGTTGAAGTCTCCGCTGGGCACGAGTTTCTTTACGGTTTTTCTATATGTTTTATTCCAATTCTATTCAATTCTCTTAAGGAGTGGATAATGACAGAAAATGTGGTACCAATTTTAGAGTTAATCGAAAAAGCGGAAGAACCAGTATATTGATGCTTTCTCAATGATACCTTTCGACAGTTCTACGCGGTGCTCTTCCATCCCGTATACTGTATACTGCTGTGCTGATTTAAGAAAAACATTAAAATAAAAGAAAAACTATCAAAATTATTTATGCATATTTATTGTATTGTTTATAATAATTATACTGGGAAGTGAGCCTCTAATGGACGCACGTATACTATCACCTACATACGGCTTGTCTTTTTTTACAAATAAATCATTTGATTTATAATTTTTCGTTTCCTGCGTGCACATACCCTCCACCTCTTCTTCCATTGTTAAGATGCATCAGTTGATTTCGGAACGGGGTCAACAGTATCAATAATTTTCCATAAATATTAAAATTAGTTTTATGGGTATTTCTTTAACTTTTCGAAAAATTTCTGTATCAAGTTTTATGGCGATTCAATCTGGAATAACTCACATGATAATGCATTTACTGTCACCAGAACATAGTCTATAGAATTAAGAGTTTTCAAGAAACGATTTAATAAGTATTGTAAAGTTTTTTTTCGGAATAAAATAAAAACTACTGAGCTAAATGTCACGAAAATGTTATGTAGAATAGCCTATAAAAGGGGATATTGGTTAGAGCTAAAAAAGGTTTGATAGGATCAATAGTTTTCATAAAATCATTAAATTCAATTTTTTTAATGTTATTTTTTAGTTTTTTTTTTTATAAACTTAAAAAAACTGAACCAATATCGATAATGTTTTAGACAAGTCGCCATCAAAATGCATCGATTGGCGCCAGAGCGTATTTGATAGCTTAATTAGTTTTCGAGATATCATAAAATTGATTTTTTCTGTTTTTCTGATATCTAAACTAAAAACGGATTGAACGGAATTTAATAAAAATTTAATTGGACATAGTCGGCATCAAAACACAACGCCAGAATGAGATTAATTGTATGATTCGTTCGTAGCATATCCTTAGCGAAAAATCTGTCGACGTACATGCATTATACATACACACATCCTAAAAATAGTATAAATCGATGCTACAGACCTTTAAACATAAAATTATGTTGAAATTTTTAATTTCGATTTGCGACCTAAATACAATAAATTTCCCATACATACCGGGAAGTTAAAAATAAGAAAAACATTAAAATAAAAACACAAATCATCAAAATCATTTTTGTGTATTTATTGTATTATTTATCTTAATTATACCGGGAAATTCTTAGGGTCGCACCTATGTAATTCATCTTTATATACTATCACCTATATATGACTCGTTCATGTTTTGATCACAAAAATAACACGACTGGTTTTTGACACTGCCATTACATATATATACACCATTACACTATATTCTTAGTTACTATAAATAATTTCAAATTTAATTGTGAACTGATTTTACGAAACTTCAATTTTAGTAACGTTACATTTACACCTATTATACTCACTTGTGTAGGAACTCGTACTTTAAATATCACTTTGCCAGTTTGGCTAAATCCTTTTATGTGACGTTACCTCCATCGTTTTCGTTGCTTACGTAAAATGCTGTTGTCAGTGGCCAACTTTGAAGAATTAAAAGAGACATTCATGCTTGATCAGAGCAAAAATAGCCGTTGTTGAAATATTACCTGCATGCCATACGTTAAAATAACATTTTCATACATATGTTTATATAAAAGAAAAGTCTTATTTTGACGTCTACAAGACGCCTGTAAAGTTTGGCGACATGTTTTAGATAGACCCTGATAGACAGAAATGTATTTGAATATTGTTCTTCTAATTAGTTTTACGGAAGAGACAGATTGCTATTTTCTATTAATGAAGATACATGAGATACAAAAGAGCCCGGGATAAATATTTTGATTATACTACGATAATGAAGGAAAGTTGTCGTAATAACCAAATATATAAAATACCATAAGTTAAGATTCAGCTTGCCATTCTAGCCCCAATCATGTTTAAATTTTCTTTACGGTGCAGCCAAAGCTCAGGGGATACCCTATGAAAATAACATGGAAATTAACAAATTTTTAGACATGGCTAGGGCCAAAATGATAAGTCGAAAGGTTATCATTAATTTATCATTAAGTTAATGTAAAAATAAAGGTAAAAATAAAGCGGTGAATACATTTACTGTGGTCGCGGTAAGTTGTGAGTCAGGAGTTATGAGAATTTCACGACTTTCTATACTCTCAAAAACAACTAATTCTTACAATCTTGAACACATTCGAGACACTCAGAAGAAAATATATCAAGTTTGAATTAAATCCAAAGTTTGCGGTAAGCGTTGACAGGTTTGTAGGAAGAAAACTTTATTGAGTCTCAAAAACTCAGTTAACAGAAACAGGGTTGAAAATTAATCCTGTTAAATAGGGTAAGCTGCCCTATTCTTGAAACCCTTAAGAACCCTTTGGTTATATGACGGTAACAAGTACAGGTTTGCGTTCAAGATATTCACTGCATGATATAAAGGAAAGTTCAAAGATAATATTAGGAAAAAATGTTGTTCGTTTATTATGTTATTATTTTTATAAAATGAGATATAAAAATAATACTTCCAAATCTCAGTTCTTGACATGTTTTTGCCAGTTGTTGACACCAAGATGCCCAGTTCTTGACATACTGACTTTATATACAATTTTCAACATTACTATACAAGGAAATTTGTACAAGAGAATTTAAATTATTTTAATAATATATTTTAGTATATTCTAATGATAACGTTGTGATTTTTAGTGCTTTTCTAATTACGTTTAACCACGTAATAATATCTGGATATACCAAGTTTTCTATGTAGGGTATTAAATTTTGTTTTTACTTATAATTGCGAGATTTGCGTTAAGTAGTAAATAAGTAATAAAAATAGAAGAAAGTGATCTTTATTTATCTTTTTATGAAAATACATAGACTTTGTTATCTAGATATGGGCCAAATTTGGAACTTCTATTATTTACCGTTATAAAAATATTTGAATTTAACGGAAAAATCAGCAAAATGTCCTTTTTAATCTTATAAAAGGACATATCTTGAAATTAATGTGGGCGTCCTCTGGAGGATAGGTATTAGGATACATGCTCCTACCAAGTTATACTCCCTTACCCCTCTCCGTTGGGAAGATATTCACAAAAAACCGATTTTTTGATTATTTTTTTCTAAATTTGTTTCCTCACATCTTACTGGGTACATCGAACTGGGCAGTTTACCCTATGAATAGTTTGAATGAAAACATAATTAAAAACCACAAAGCTTTTTATTATAAATAGGACCCGATATAGACATGCATAAAAGGGAAGAACGTCACATGGGTACTGATCTTATGTATTATAAAATCGCGAATAAAAAATTCTAAAATATAAAATAGCATATTTCAATGTGGGGTACATTAGAAAATCCCGGAGTAGATTATATTACACATACTTCACATCGGCAGTATTTTAAGCACGCCCTTAAAGGACTAGCGATGCAAAATACATTTACACTTCGAGACTTTTGGTGATTCCGTAAAAGAAGTACCTACCTAACACAAATATTGAAAAAGTAAAAAGTGGTCAAAAAGATACCTGTTCAAAATATAATGTAAAATGTTGTAGAATATATAAAACGCATAATAAAGAGGCGAGATAAGTAAAGTAAAATATAGGAGTAATACTTAAGATTTATTGCAAGAAACAAGCATAATTGCTTCTTCGGTGTAACCTTCTGGAATTTTTTGGAATTTATTTGGAATTTAGAAATCCGGCATTTTGTATTCCGTAAATCTGTATTCCTAGATTTTGTTCTATGGGATTTTAAAACCCTTTAGTTTCTAAACCGGAATTCGTGATTTTGTGTTCCGGGATCATGTTACCCTCTCGATGATGTGGCTTATGGTTTCAAGAATACTTAACTGAACTGTATTTAATTCCTTATTTAAATGCTTCTCCTTCTTTTCGTTTTTCCAATCAAATTAATTTAGTTTCCAGTCTGATAGCTAAATCTTCTTCACTATTTGTAATTATTTTTAGTCCAGAAACGCATCCAACAAAATAAAATTTTTATAATAATACGATATTTAGTGTAAAATTTAACAGCAGAAATAAGTTTTTGACGGCTCATGATCGCAGCGTTTTGCTGTTTAAAATTGTTCTAAAAAAAGTGGTCGATTATATTAATAGTGACCATTTTTCTTTTCATAAAAACGATTTTTTAGATTCCACAATTCCGGTAACCTTTCAAAGGTCTCAATGAAGTTTCAAGAAGTTTTATTTCTTCTGTAATGCCCTCATCGTCAGTAACCACATTATTAGCACGCAATTAGCGTCAAAGCTTTTGTGAGAGAATTCCGTGTTAAAATGCCTTCATTTTTAGAGAGCTTTTCAAATGCCGGTCAAAGTGTTAATGACAGTATCCCCACAACGAGCCAGTAATGATGCCTAAATAGCTGTGTTCTCTTGGGCTACAGAGTCATGACAGCTTAAAAGAACGGTTGGAATCCATGGAGCGCATAGCTAATTCTTCTTCTTCTTTTTCCTCTTTTTGAGCAAACCCGAGATAAGTAAAGACTGTTATTAACTTCAAGTTTATCTTAATGTTAGTTTTGCCCACATTAGTGCTATGATGAGCAAAATCAGCTTTTAAACACATAAACTTTCAATAAGCGCCATCTATTTTCCCGCAGAAGATTTAAATAACCCAATAAACTTTTTAACTCGATTATATAACCGAATTGATTTAACCCAGTTAATATATGACAACTCTGTACTCTGCTGCCAAAAGAACGTAGCTAATAATAGAAAATCCAGATCATATCATTATTAACTACCATTACTAATTCTGTAAACCTTACATCGTCTTAATTAATAAAATTAAAATAATAGAACAGCTTTCGTGAGAGTCCAGAGAGACCTTTTAAATGGGGTCACCGGTGACCGTAACGGCACGCGCGAAAGCTGTTAATATTATTCTAACAAGGTAATGAAATTATTACTGATCGTGAAGGTCTGCAAAAGGGCTGCGTTATTGTTTTAGATAGATAGATACTTGAATTTCTACGTAATCAAGATCTCTAAGAAGGAGAACATTTCGGGGATAATATTAAATGTATTTTTGACTTTATAAACAACATTTATCATATTGTCTGTCCACAGCAAAACAGTCACAACTGCACCCAATAATGTTGGGTTGTTCTTTTCAGAATAGGCGATATATTGCATAAGTAGGTACAAAAAATTTAGGTTTTTCCTTTAA
>QYTT01089563.1:28069-39333 GCA_006980735.1 Dasypogon diadema | reverse complement strand
TGTACAATTTATATAGCTACGAGCTTTTTAAACTACATTTTTAGGGGATATCCCGTTTTTCCAAAATTTCTAAATTATATTAAATTAATAATAATTTAAATTTCATTGATACCTTGCGGCTAGTGTTACCGTTTGCGATCAAAAATACGCAATCGTAAAAAATGGAGTTGCGAGGGTTTAGGATTAGGCCGACGATATGTATCTACACAGTGTTACATACAAATTAATGTCTTTTCATTCTACAGACATTGTATTTCAAAGAAAAAACCATCATACCGACCCATTCGATAACTTGAACAATTCGGTAACTTGAACATCTCATTGCACGAATTCGGTCAAGTTAGAGCGAGTGCACTGTAGTTCGAAGTTTCAATCCGGATAACGAAGGAAGCTGAAATTCGAATTTCTGGGTTAGGAAACTAGAGAAGTTGCAGATCATCTGTAAATGGTCAGATGACACCCTTTTTCAGTATGCGTTATTGCGTTTAGAGGGCGCCACAAAGCTGTGGAACTTAAATTTAGAAGATTTTTTGACAAAGTAAGATAAAAAGACATGAAACCTGAAATAAATGTATTATCAACAGGCACATATAAACGTAAGTCGCTTAGACTTACAATGAACCACTAACACAAATATCCAACAATGAAATCCTATCACTAACAGAATTAATTCAAACAAAATTTTAATTTTCACAAAAAAAATGGAAAAGTAAAACATTTAATGCCAAAAGCAAAATACCTCAGGCAAGTTGGATTTCCAACAAGAGCCCACTGATCTTGAATTTAAAACTCTCAAAGGTAAAGACAACTTGGAACGAACGAAAATTTTGCAACATAGATAGAATCCCACGGAACCACCCTTAAGGGTCGTGCATGACAACAAGGTGCTACTGGCATCACTCCAGCTGCGCTAGTGCAACGACAGAGTCAACCTTCCCACAGTCCCTGCAGCGGTCTAAAGTGGGAAAAGCCTTGTAGACAAGTACGGCAGACACAGCGACCTGCACTACAAGTGAAACGGCAGTCTGCTGTCTCCTTCGAAGAGAGAACAGAGAAGAAACGAAACACCAGAGCAAATCCTATGCAACATAGGTGAAGCCAAAAATTTTCTGAGTGTAAGTATTTGACAGTTTGAGCTAGAAAATTTCCATACAAAATTCCCTGGGTTAATCCAAGCTGTAAATTTTTGCACCGTAAAGAGAACTGGTATTTCTACATATTAGTGAACAAATTGGCTTCACTTTTATCTCATTATTTCTGTTCCTTTTTCGTTGTCCGGCACGGATGTTGGTGGCACGAAGCTGACCACCCCATTGCAGGCCCTTGGCCTCAACAAATGTTCTGGTGATCCTGAATGCGGCCAAGGAGGTCCATTAGGTCACCCAGCACTAGGCAGGGTAAGTAACTATGAAATAGAGTACCTTTCCCACCGCAGAGTGGACAAACCCGCTGAACCCACCGGTCGCTGTGCGCCAGCAGTTTGAACGCCACATTAGGATCTTCGTAACTGTAGATTACTTTTATTCCCGCAATCATGCCCAAAATCCACCCCGAGATTAGCACGTCATATAGCTGGATCACTCCGGCGGTCGCATACCCAGATATGTAGACATTCCAGAGCGTCTGTGCTGTCAGAGACTGAATAGTGTGTGGCGGCCGGTTCAATACGAAAGCTTCCTCCAACTCGGTCCCAAGTTGCTTGGTATTGACTTTTCAAAACCGCTTTCATGCCGAAGCGACCAGTCCGTGTCCTTATGTGGTGTAAACTTGAATGACGCAGTCCCCAGAGGACTATAAACCTCCAAATACCAAGTCCACTAATTCCGAATTTCTGCCGATGGGAACTTCCAAAACCAAATGCTTAATCTGGAACCAAATCCGGCTGTCGAATATTACATATTTGGAAGACTGATTTAAATGCAAACACATTGTATATAGTAAGAATTTTCACCATAACGAAAATATGTCCAAGCACCAACAAAATGAGCTGATAATTTTTCAGTGACTGTGAAAGTTGTATAAGGAAAACAGCTCTTTATTCAGTATCAATTTTGCGCATCCCCCTCGTAGTGGTAGTACTCAGATACCTCCAACACCCCTTCCTTGGGGCTACAATCAAGGGACGCAACACGTGAGGTGCTTGCGAATCTCGACGTCTTCAAAACTACCGAACGCTTCTGCTTCTGAAGTACTGCTTCTCTTCTTTGGCTAAATCTTTGAGGAAATTATTTCATTTATTCAACAGGTACTTTTTCATAATCTTGGAAACTCTCCCATGTTCCCCAATTCGTAAAAAGGGAGAGACTAATGGTCCCTCTTGTTATAGACCAATAGCAATCACTTAGATTGTGATTATGGTCTTTGAAACACTTATAATTGGTGAAATATCTCGAAACTAAAGACCTAATTCATGATCATGTTCCTTTCTGAACGTTGTTATCAATATCTCCATAATTTTGGCGAATAGGGGATGGTCGCACTTGATATTTCGGAGGCCTTTGATAGGGACTTGCACTCTGCTCTGTTAACTAAACTTCCAGCATTTGATCTGGATCGATCCCTTCTCACTTGAACTTGGAGTTTTTTTTTCTGGGCGTTCCATCTGTATTACTTTGGACGGCATCACCTCTAACTCTTATAATATCAATGCATGTGTACCGCAAGGTTCTGTTTTGGGTCCCCCTTGTTTCGTACTTTTCATTAATGATATCTTATTTCTTACTTTCAATCCGATTCACAGTATTGTTGACGACAGCGTACCCTTGAATTCGTCTACTCATTTCAATAAATCATTGACTCTTGTCGCAGCATCCAGCAAAGATAACAAGGGAGAAAAACTAGAACAAATTACTAAAAAGTTCCGATAGGCCCTGAAAGCTGGTAAAGTACATCCCTTTCTGTTACTAGTGAATTTCTTATTAGAATTTTGTTCGACATGTTCCATTTAATGTCGGAGGGAGTTTATTGCCCGTTTTGTTTATTTACATATCGTTGCATCTTTCTTTGCATTCTTTCTTTTTTTAACTTTGAATACTCACTTTTCCTCGAAGGTGATAGCGCCACTGATAATAACAGAACACGCATGTTTGGATCACTAAACGGGGACATTGTTAAAATTCTTGCCTAGGGCAGAGCGAACAACGACAAGCTATCTGATCTCTCTCAAATGAATCCTATTCTCTCGCCAGTATAATTCATATATTTAGATAAGGGTACTGCATTTTTCGCCGTCGATAAAATCCAAAAGTAGGCTTTCAAGTTTATTGGCTACGAGGCTACGTCTTTACCCTTTTATGTTCGAGACACGAATTAGCAGAACAGTGAAATTCTTTTAATCCTTCTTGACTACCACCCTCCCAGGACTACAGACCGCTGCTGTTCAAGCAGAATCTGCACCGACACGTTCACTCGACATTCTAATTCCTTTCTTCCCTTTCCTACTCGTTATATGCTTACTGAAAGCAAGACTAAATTATGTAAAACCGGGAATGATTACTATCATTACGAACCTTGAGCGAATATGTCTTGAAAAACAATGTGAAGATATCTAATGTCGTTTAAGTTTACCGTAAACCTGTTCCAGCATATTATATTTGCAGTCATTCCGAGGTTTTGAACTTGCTCCACGTAAGAGAAAGTTATATTATGCAATTGGATATGCCTAACTTATGCCTATAAACCATTAAGCACTGAGATATATGTGGGTTAAGGGTTAAGCCATTCCTCACCACATTCTCAGGTATACTTTGAAGATCCTCATTCATGCAAGATACCATATTTGTGTGCAAGTGGATTAATGTATATTGTGTAGCATAAAAGACATAATTTATATGAGAACTGAATAGAAGGGATCCAATGATTGAGCCCTGTGGGATACCGAATGAGAAACATCCTGGCTTTATAATCTGGCTTCTTTCCCAGAGTAAATTACCTATTAGTTTTATTGTTGAAAAATTCATTGTTTTTAATTTCGATAAAACTTTGGGATGATAACAGAAAATAAGGCAAACGTTGTACAGGACGGTTTTAGGATATGAAGAGACCTTTGACCGCAACATGCCTTTAAAGGGTGAGTCTATAGCTGGTAATAAATTCTCCAAACACTTTCGTTAGGTTAAGTTATAAATAACTTTCAATGTTGTACATTGAAGTTATGTATATGGTTACATAAAATATAATATTAATATGGATTCTAGTCTACTTTATATTTACCTTTATTATTATTGCGCTCATTTATTGAGTACGTTTTACTACTTTTTGAGCCCCCAAACATCATTATCATTGCTGAAACTTCTTAAATTACAAGGCTTGGAAGAGATTAAATCATGTTACGGAATTTTGTTTGTTCCTTTACGGATTTTTTTCCAGAGGTCTCTTAGTAGCGGGTGTGTTCCAAGAATATGGAATCACTCTTTCATTATACCTATCCACAAGAAGAGCAATAGGAATGAGATTTCTAATTACAGAATAATAGAAAATTTGACCTGTGTTCCTAAACTGTTTGATTCTATAGTACATCACTCTCAGATTTTCCCACAACACAATAACCCGTTTTAATAATAACCTAAAAACTAACTGTATTCATACAGACATACAGTAAAATGTTTGATAAGTTGTCGTATTCGGGTATTATGCTCAAATTGCAAAACTGGGGCTTTCAACTTTACTATTATGGATATTTTCATACGTATCTGATAGATCCTATTATGTGCTGTTTCACGATCCTCAATCTAAGATTATTGAGACCATGTATTGTGTGCTTCAGGGTAATCACATAGGTCCTCTTGTTTTTTCGTTTCAATTGACGACATTTTGGATCTCTTGAGGGATTTCATTCTTTTAATTTATGTTGACGACATGAAGATATTCTTCTTTATCAATGACGTCAGCGACTGTGCTTCTCTTCAGGCGGACTCAAATATTTCCTATTCTTGTTGTAGGGACAGTGTACTAAGAATTCAACATATGTTTACATATTTGCTACACACAGCATACCTCGCGTTCAATACGTTGTGGATGTTGGTGCGAAGCTGGATTCAAAAGCCGAACTTCGTTTCCCATATTGACTATGCTGTTTCCAAAAGTAATTGCAAGTTTGGTTTCGTCAAATGCTGATCCAAGGAGTTCTCCAATCTTTATTATATATAATTCGTTTGTCAGACGGCTACTTATGAATAACTGTCCATTCTATACTGCCCACATTAACCGTGTTGAGTCCATTAAACGTAATTTTATTAGATTTGCAATTAGAGATCTTCCTTGGGTTATTCCCTATAATGCTTTTAATCTTATTGGTCTGATTTCATTGGAAAACCGACTTAAAATTGCAACCATAGTTTTAATTCACCAACTCTTGAACGCTAACATTGACTCTGTAGAGCTCCGGGGCAAAGGTGTCCTTTTGGGCTAATAGTCGCAATTTGAAGTGGTGTCACCGTTTTGCATATTAACTTTTCTAGAAGTAATTACGGTAAGCATGAGCCTATTAACCGCATGTGTGCAGCAGTTAATCGCATTGTGAAATACATTGACTTGAATGCGTCCAAAAGTGTACTAAAAAGTCGTCTTCATCTAGTTTTGTGATTCTTTGACTAAGTGTTAATATTATTATAGTTTCCTTCTATTGGTTTAATTCTACTAACAGTAAAGGGTCTATTGAAATGTGTGACCGCGTGAACGCTTATACGGAGATAGGTAAATGGTTCTCAGTTCTCCGCTGCGGTGTACGCCGTCTGGGCTAGAAGGGAAACTCATTATCATTATTAATATAATATATCTATCGGGATAACTAGGCAGAATCTCAAAAACAGACAAGCAAACCATCGATCTGTCTTAAATAGCAAAAAACCCTATAAAACTGCCCTTAGAATAAGAGCAGACTACAGAATTACTTGGTAAATTTTCATTCAAATTCCCAATTTGATAGCTGTAGTCTCCCGTTGCCAGTCTAAATAATAAACATACCCCTGATTTCGAAATTGGTATAACACATTTTTAACACAATGATAGAAAGCATAAATGTTACTTCCCAGTAGAAAATCCAGCAATTGATGAACATGGTAGTGAATGAAGAATAATAGAAGTCGCTAGCATCAATGTTATAATAATGCAAACAGTAAGATAATAGACTATTGATGACGAAACTAATGTAAAAGGTATCGTACTAGAGAAATTTAGGTTTTCTGCTTCATCGTGTTTGATTCTTAATTTTGAGCGAAAGTTCTCTTATGCTTATGAGAACAAAGCAACAAAGTAGAACGGTAATAAAAATTCAATACACTTAAATGAAACCTTATTTTGATCCTTACATTTCAATCAATGAATCAATGAAAGAATAACGTACCAAAGAAATTTCAATGACATCCCTGTGTTAAAATACATTGATGAGAGGAATGTATAGTAGTGTATATTTATTCATTACTTCATTAATGAAGTAATGAACGTATTTCTTATTGGGATAGTTTGTAAATAACATCACAATTACAGTACCTACTACAGAGAAGACAGTCATCTGCATTTTTATGTTATAGTTTTCGGAAATTCTGGTTTTTTGCTATCGTCGTTAACCTGTTTAATTTATTTTCCATGTTTTAGGAGCTGTTTTGTAATGTTTTCTTTACGTAGAATAACTTTTAAGACATCAAAATGTAAGATGTATTAGAATTTTATTATTTGGGAAAATCACAGCATTATAAGTAATTTTCATCTATTTTTAATTTGTATCAATACTACTTCGGGGGAGTAGTATTGAAACCTGAGTATCATTTCAATTGTCTACAAATTTCAGTAAAATATCACTTTGTTTTTACGATGTGTAACGTTCAACCAATCTTTTTGGTAGTAAAGGGTGTCATCGAGATGGGTTATGCAAAATTTTGTATAGGATGAATAACTGTAATAGTATTTAAAAAATTCATTCGATCTCAATATTTTGCCAAAAACCTGTAAATACATATAAGTATTGTGTACACAAACGGTACAGAACTCTTTAAAGTTGTTGATGGATACCAATAGAAAATTTCCAACATGTGTTGTGAATAGTCCTGGCCCAAATATGGAGCCTTGTGGCCTGAGGAATCTATTGTGATTCTTCCTCTTTAAGAGGTGATTAAGTAGATATAAGTATATAATTAAAACTTAAGTGAAAATCGAGTAGCTTAAGAGGTTGTTTGACGGAATTCTTTACTTTCTTCCCTTGTTTTATAAAAATAATATTATTTACTGAATGAGAAATACTTGCCTATGACGTGTTGTAGCCAAAAAAAAAAAACTAGTAAGTCAAAGTAAATGGGAAAAGCATTGCACAGTTTTGGAGGAGGGAAGAAAAACATTGTGCTATAATTAAAGTTATCACATTTTATTATACAATATAATACATTTATAGTATTGACTTACCCTACAGTTACTCATATAAATACGACGAATCATTAAACATAATAATTTACAGAGAACTTTCAACCACATAATTTAATTACAGTTTCATATAGGTTTCTTCTCATATACACATCGATATATTAACTTAGTAATTTTATAAATAAGAAAACAAAAACAAATGAGAAAATTCTCAATTTTTCAGAAAAATTAAAAAATTGCTAAAATTCACTTGGTGAATCGAATTTCAAAGGAATGTAAATGGACTTTTCAAAAGCATGTCAGTTCGCATTTTATGTGGTAAGGAAATTATTCAATAAATAAATAAAACTAGATAAAAGCGATAATTAGGAATCTAGTGTTACCAAAGCAATTCACTACTTACTGGTATAATTTGCTTAGCTTCGTTTAGAGTGCAGATATCAATCCGATTTTTATGAAATGGTGGATCGAGTTAACCGTAGCAAGATTAAAAATTAATTTTCCCTACACTGTGCGTTGTTTGTTAAAGGTTCCTTGACCCTTTAGAATTGAAAAAATTAGGACTGTTTCAATTTGAAGAATAGGTAAGACTCGCTTTTCAGTATTTCTCTGTTGCATAGCGCTTCTAGTGCACCATCTCAAGACTGTATGTAGACAGTTCCGGACGAAGTTTTATACATATGTGAATAAATTATCATTAATACTGTGAAGTATGATAGTAGTTCTCTTGAGCACACGTCCAAATCTCGTCCCTTTGTTTCATAAACTAATTTCTGACTAGGAATTGACAGGATATGATTGTTTACACCTCACTCTGCATGCAGTGGATACTGGAGTCCTGTGACAACTCGTCCATTGAAGATTCTGAAAAGAAGATACCTTCATCAATCATTGAAAGTTTTCAGGGTTCTCAGTAAGGCTTTTAATTACCATGAGATGGGAACAAAGAAGTCTTGTTGCTTGTCAACTGCATTGCATTCTGAGAGTTATTTTGAAACGAGTAGGTCAGCTGAAGATTTATATGCCTGGCGAAGGAGTTCCCCTCTGATTCGCGGACAACTGTGATATTAGAAAAGAAAAAGATTCAGAATGAATAAAAATTCCAATCAAAATCATGTCCATACTTTTATTTTTTCCGGCATGGATGTGCTTTTTTTGTCTGGCACGTGAATTTTGGAACCACACCTGTGTCACCCTTTTGCTTAATCCTGTAACAGATGCTATTCTCTCCAAATCTTGACCATCTGGATTGCTATCTATTTGGAAATTAGCCTGAAGAACCTGTAACTGCTCCTCTGTGAAGGTTGTCCTAACGCGTTTCGTTTTGCTTTTATGATAACCATCGCCGTCACACCCATCTGTAACAGAAGCCAACATCGGTAATGTTTACACCTACGTTTATCCGGATATCTTATATTCACATGGTCAATTCTTGTTCAAATTACCGTCACTTGATGTAGTCCCGCCTTCGATTGTCTCCAGATAATGCGCCTTGCACAGCACTCTGTCATCCATTAAGGCAAATTGTTCCCCAGTAGATAGTTGTCGTCCGCATGAATCGCAAGCAAAACAGGCCAAATGAAAAACAAGTTCTCTGGCTCTTCGCACCCAGTCGGATGCTGATATACCTCTGCAACATTTTGAACATTTGGCACCAAAATTTCTGCAATAAAATTACAAAACAAGGGACGTGAGAGAGATCGGGAAATCTGAGAGATATTTTGAATTGAACTTAGTTATTTTTAAAATATAACTTTTAAAAATTATGCAGGATGCGAGTACATGCAATTAATTTGCAACGGCTTTTTTTCATTTAGATTAGATTAGATTAAAATAAGGGGGGTTCAAATGGTCCAGCTTCGCATCTACTGTGATCCGCAGATATGTACTGTGAATTACTATCTCTGCCATGCAATGATCGAAAGGTGTAAGTGTAAAAAAAACAAGTAAATCAAGAAGATCGCGAGGAAAGAATATATTTAATGCATTTAAATTAAATGTCGCAGACGAACCTCTGAACTGATAAAAAATATCCTGGTAGAGCTTGGGCGTTGAATCAGAGTTGGAAGTTCGTTGCAAAATCTTGCAATGCAAACAAGTGGAGAATGTTCAAGTACAATATAATTGTAACGAACTATTCTCAATCTTAAATGTCTATTAGAGGTTAAGACAAGCTTGTGAATAAAAAACAATGCTTTTGTTCTGACTGAAACTTTTAGTGAGCCACCAAGGAGGGTGTGACAAAATGGGGAAATACTAGGAAGATCGTTTATCTATATATTAATTCTACAAAGAAAGCTCCCGGTTCCGTATTTCAGCCACTTTTTTTATATGGAGTTTCATCGAGCTTTCCTTGAAATTTTATAATGGCAACACTGATCCGCATCAGTTCGGGGTTTAGGGTTGCGTTCCTGGGTAACTTTGGTGTTAAGTTCGGTGTTTGCCACCGATAAGTATGTAATACATGGATTTATTGGAACTTTTATCATTTCATTATTCTGCATGGTAAAATATTTTGCAAGTGTCTTTTTATGGCTTTCTTGCATGGGAGGATTAGGCCTACAGCGGACGCCTCTGAAAAAAACGCGCTTTGAAATTTGAGGTGCAAATTGAGGGAACATATAAAAACGTTATGTCACTCATATACCTTCAATTTGTGCAATTGCACAGCGGTCTCCTAGTATATAATAATTACAAACAGCAGCGGTCCAAGTATTGACTCTTGAGGTACCCCACATCGCAGTGGAAGAGCACTCGAAGGAGTTCCGTCAACTCTTACATACTGGAATCGATTAGTTAAAAATTCTTAATTAACAAGATTCCAGTTGAGGAAAAACCGAATTCTGTCACTTTATTCAAAAGCTTAACATGATTAACATTACCGAATGCTTTAGAAAAATCCAGTAAGGCTGAAGCTATAATATTGTTAGAATCCACCGCCTTTCGGATATTAATAGTCAACCACAGTTTTGCTCGAAACCTGGCTTACTAGATACATATAGAGCTCACTGGACCGCTTTAGAACTAGCTATGGAAGAAATACTGATACACTCTTCAAACAGGCAGTTAATTCATCCCTAAATTGCGACTGCGGGAAGCAGGCAGACGGTGGACCCCGACTAACTTATAGGCCGTTCTTTTTGTTTTTGCTGTCTGATAAAAGGATCTAGGATGACATCATAAGCCAATTTTAATCGATCTTTAATATTGTTAATATTCAACTTGAATTTTAAGATTTACATTATATATCATAGTATAACTTCTAACAAATGTCTTCGCTACACTATAACATTTTGTTAGGGAAGTTTGCGAGCCCCATGAGCTAAATAATCTCTCTTATTACCAAAGAGGTTATTAATGTAAGATAAAGAATTATATTTATATTGTAATTAAAAATATACAAAATGTGAGACATGTATAAAACTACATAATTAATAACGCCGTAATTATAGTTAGATTTTAAGTATCACAGTTTAATATATCACCGTGTAGTTAAAGCAATACTACAGATTAGAAATGAACTAAACCTACTACTAAGCTCTATCACTTACAAGCAGTCAGTCTGTAACTAGTAGCGGCTAGGATGAATAAACCGTGTTAGTTTTGAAGCAGAGTTTTATTTAATCCGCCTGGAAATCGTCGAGCAGAGATAATACAATTAACACAATGTAAAACTTTTTCGATGGCATAGAAGCCAACAAACGTTGATTCAAAGAAGTCACGGCCTTTCTTACCTTTTCGGTGTATGTGCACAATTTGAAAAGCTCAACTTGTACAGCATATCTTTTAATAAATTAAAGAAAAAAACTGGCTGAAGCCGAGTATTATAATGTCTCAAGCCCCATGCTGAGAGATGCCTGTTCTGATATTTTTTTTTATTAAAATGTTAAGCTCTATAAACTTTGCCAAGA
>QYTT01089562.1:1606-14038 GCA_006980735.1 Dasypogon diadema | reverse complement strand
CGCTTATTGAAAGTTTTTGTGTTGAAATGTTGATTTTGCTCATCATAGCAATTAAAATATAAACTAATGTGGGCAAAACTGACATTAAGATAAATTTCAAGTTAATAACGGTCTTTACTTATCTCGGGTTTGCTTAAAAAGAGCAAAAGAGAAGAAGAATAATTAGCTAACTAACTAACTAACTCTGTTGCCCAAAAGAACACAGCTTCAATTTCTCATCATATTGATTTACAATTTGCTGAGAGTACATTGTACGCATCCTGGGCAGTGTAAACTTGATATTTTTGAGCAATTTTCTGATCATTTTTAACTGGTTTCTCATTAAATTATTAATTTAAATATAAAAACATATAAAAACCTTATGCCACTCATATTCAATTTGTGCAATTGCACAGGGGTCTCCTAGTATATATAAATTTTGCGAACATGTACTGTCTACTTGTTGGAGGCCAACAAGTTGGCTTAAATTTACCTCTGTTCCAATTAATATGAACTAGCAAAAGAAACTGCCCATTTTACCGCCGACTTGGGTGTTTTCATATGAAAACAGAAATCAGCACAACAAATTACATATGTGACTTCACTCCTAACATGTTTCCAACAAGAATCATGGTTTTCGATGGGCCTATCCATTAATAAAAGTTGTTGCCCGTATATTTCCCAACTTGTTCGCTTTGAAAATTTATATGAGTGGAAACAAGCCTTTGAGGCGGATGTATACGGGACCCGAAACTGTTTTAGTTGCGTGCTACTCTATTTCTTGTTCGATTTCTGGCACGGCAAATAGTATTGTATACAGGTAGGCTAGAATAGAATTAAACTCGCCAGCTTAGATAGCAAGGAAATAGCGCGACTCGAAAGCAATCGAACATGTTTGATCTTCTTGCTATTTGTTTGCTAGTTTCCATCGGAAGTGGAGTACCTCATTTGTAATTTTAGAAAGGAAAGGGAAATTGTGGAAATATTTGCAGAGGAACAAATGTGTTTGTTCACCAAATTATATGAGACTGAATGTCTGTGAAAAACAGACGATATAAGGTGCAGAAAGAATTCAGGCAATTGAAAACACAGAGAGCAAACTTAATATTTCTAAGTAATGTAAAACTGAAATGAAAAATGTGAGATCACAGTATAATAGTAAAGTTAATTTCACTACGTATAATTTCCTGGTCAATTAATTCACATACGATGGAACACGCATCACTAAAACCATCCGTTGTTCACTTCTGATTTTCTTCCGCAACAGTGTACGTGGCATTTGAAAATAAAATCGAATCCAAACTAGAATGAATATCCATGGCTCATAATCCTGCTAGTTGTAAAATGGGATGGTTTCAGAAATCGAACAGAAATCGTCCGAGAAATAGTCTCATGTCCATCTGCCTTAACCAGGGACCGAAAATAACTGGTATTTTTTTAATTTTCAAACTAAAAAAGCTGATAGAAGTTGTGATCGTATAGTTAAATAAGCTATACCAAAATGTTGTTCGTGGAGTCCTCTTTCGGTTCCTGTAAAGCTTCTCAAAATTTTGCTTTTTTCACAAAGGAGTTCTTTAACTGTTATTTCTAGCCGACAATAATTTGAATCAAATAAAATAAGCACCAAAAGTCAAAATTTTTTTTCGGCATATTTTTTCCAGCCGAAAGTAGCAAGTTTTGAGAGCTGGTTACTTTTACAAGCAAATATAAAAAGCCAGCTTGACTTTAAATTTTTTTCAAGTCGGAGTTGTAAAATTACAACCGTTTTTGCATTAAAAACAGAAACTAGTCGCTGGCACTCTCTCGAAATCCACAAAACAATTGTCGAAGCTGCACTTTCACCACTTTTTTGTAATGTGATAAAATTGTTATAGATTTCCATATCGCCACAAAGTCGAAACCCGCCTTTTAAAGCGACCGAAGGAATATTTGTATTTTCTTTACTTTCAGTTATAGCTACGGTAATGGGTGGTTTCTCAGAGACAATGTGCTATCGTTAATTATAGCCGAAACTATGATATCCCCTTTTAGCCCTTATGGACCACTCTTTGTTTTGCTTCTCATTCCCTCATTCAGTACTACAATTGATTTCCAGTTGACCTAAAACACGTAAAACGTAAAGTACAGAAAGCTAAGGCCATTATGTATATAATGTGTATTTTTTCGGAAATTAAAAAAAAATTATTCTGAATGATTTACGGTGCAATTTGCCCGAAGAAAATTTGCGGAATATATTATTTGTTCGCCTTAATTCGTAGCTTGATATAAAGGAACTTAAAACAAAAAAGATTTTTTTCAACCCACTTAATAAAACAAAAAGCCAAGTTGGCTTTATATATTTGTTCGAAAAAATAACAAGCTCTAAAAATTATTATTTTCAGCTCGAAAAAAGTACCAAGCCCTTTAGTTTGTTTTCCTTAGCTCCAAATTATTATCAGCTAGGAGTAATAAGTAAAGAAAGCTTTTTTTAAAAAAAATCGAAACTGGTTCGGTCCCTGGCTTTAACCTTTTCAGCTGATTTCGAGTTCAATTAGAACTCTTTAGTAATTCGTTCGAACTTTTCTCTCTTGTTATACTTTCGCGATGCGTATGGTTAAAAGGACGATATCCCCACTAAACAACGCCATGACAAGCATGTTACCATCGACCAAGCAATAACAGAATGACTAGTCAGCTGTGAACGCTTTTTCGCTACCTCGTCAGAGAGTCGTAGACCGTGAAGTGTTTATTGCTTGCAGTCAGAGCAAAGAAGATGGGAAGGTGTCAGCCGAGGCGTCGTTGGGTAAAAGTTCGTGAAAAAGCATTCACTGTCTGACTTAGCAGCTGAACAGACTTTAACAACATAACAACATACAACATACTGGCTTTTCCTCTTCAAATGGGCTGACTGACTCAATCCCGGACATGTGGAAGTTCACTATAAAATCTACTGATTTTTTTACTTCGAGTAAATAGTTATAATTTCTTTTTCCTTTGCTTGCTCAAGTTTACTTCTTATATATTTCGAATTCTATATTTTCTTTTCCCACTTGGATTACATAATTCTGATCTAATGTGCATTAATTGCCGTTGTGAATTTGCAGAGTGTTGATGGAATGGGTTCCAAGTGCGGACAAGTTCGCACAACTTTTACTGCTTTCACGTTTTATTCTCACGTGTTGTAGGTAGGTGAACAAGAACCAATATGGCAGCCAGGGCGCCACTTGTTTTGTTGGAATTATACTGAAGTCTAGAGCCTGGAGGACTGATTTTAAAAGAGTGGAGAAGTATAACAACCCATTTCACTATATATGAAAAGAAAAATTTGCTTCAAATTGCAAACGAAGAGTTCTAGTATAATTTATCACAAATTAAAAACTTTAAAGATGGAGGCATTTTTTCGAACTTATTTGGATTAGCAATATTAGTTCTCTCTTTACCACATTCGAACGCAGAATGTGAACAAATTTTCAACATTGTAACCGATATTAAAGCCGAAAAAAGAAATAAATTAAGTAACGGCACCTTAAATTCAATAGCAGTATTTAGATCGCGCATATTTGATAAAAAAGTGGATTGTTTGTCTTTTAAAGTATAAAGTGAACATTTAGAAAAAATGAAAAGCCTAAGGTAATCGTAATGTATGCATATCTTTCGCCATCAGGAATGGTTTATTTTTTAAATAATTTTGTTTTTGCATGTGCACTTTCAATTATAAACCTAATTATTATGACACATTATACCATTGACACATTACACCATCATTATGACGAAAACCGTCATTATGACGAAAACGCAAATGACAGTGTGACACATTACCTTTTCGTCATTGGTTCTGACAATTGTTAGGTTTTGACAGTGATTTTCTTGACTGTTGAAGTGGTTTCCTGTGGAAGTATATTTTAAATTTAAATAAGTTGATTATTTTTGCATTTGTTTCAAGAAGATTTTTCATTTTATGGTCAGACCAAAACATTTTCTATTTTAAAATATTATGAGCCGCCATTTCAGTGACCAATTTCTCAAGTTCAAAATCAAAAACGCAAAACGAACTTGATGTCATTTAATTGATTGACATAAAAAATGCCAAATTCGGGTTTTTCTATGTTCCAATAGATGACACATTTTTGTAATTTCGAGATAATGATGCCCATTTTTCGTAATTATCCTTTCGTGCTGATGATGGGCTTTTTCGTCATAATGATGGTGTAGTGTGTCAATGGTATTAATATAAAAAATTCACTAATTTTCCACTTTAAACCCATGGATTTGCGGCAACACTGCTTCAGGCCCTAGCTTTTCATTTGAGTCGGTGGTGAATTTTTTCAGCAGTGAGAGTTTTCCAGCAGTTCGTTTTTGTAATTTCAGTTCAGAAAATTCTCTATTCGATGACGTCAAATGGACTCATAATTTTCAACTCTGCTAACTAAATTCATCCGTTTTTGTATGTACTAGTTGAGAAAAACGTGATGAATTGTATGTATAGTGAGAATGAATGTAATAAGAATTTAATATAGTTTCGTACAGAAACTCAACAGTAAAGTGACGTTAAATAGAAAATTTGAGTAGAGAACTTCTCTATTTGATAGTTACAGAAAGGAGCTGCAGATCCAAGCTCTAATTGCTGATTTCGTGATTGTTTAGAGCTGATAAATTAAAAGACTTCAAAAATGAAATTCATTTCAATTCATTATCACAAAGTAGTTCCGTGGATGATATCTTCGCTAAGCGTTAGCCGAGCTGGTGGAGTTTATTAGCTGTTCAAATTTACATATTAATTTTGTTTAATTTGATCAACATTGAAACAACATTGAAAAACGTTGCAATAAGGTTGTCGTTGTGGCGGAACGCGGCACACACGTTGATCTCTAACAAGCATTGCTTTGTACAAATACTTCCTTTCAATTTTTGTTTTTCAGTTTTTTTATTTTTCGTCAGACTGGGAGGTGCCCCAAAACTAAATTCGGTCTATCGCTTTGATTGTGCATATTTAAAATTCGTAAGTCTCAAAGCTAATAAATCTTTAACCAATCGTACGCATTTCAATTCATTCTTAGAACTATGGATCTTCCGTTCTCTATATAGTTATTTTGAATCCTATTCACCTTATTAGGCTTTCTGATAAACAACCGATATGATTTCTGGGGATGGGGTTATAGTTACAGTAGCAGGACCTATAGCTGACACTAAATTTGATATGTGTATACGAGTCTTATTCCATATCGTAGAAAACACTAGTGGCTTTTAACCGAGCGCTTGCTTACTCACCTGCTTCTCTTCGTTTAGGAGCTTTGTACGTATTTTCAAAGTGAAAATTTGTTTTTTTTTGGACATAAGTACGCAAATTTCTCGAAAAAAGCTATAATTAATATGAACTTTTTTTGCATAATTTGGAATTCTGATAAGTTTCCCTCTAATTTGATATATCACTTTTCGTTTTTAGGATAACCCGTCCTGATACCGACCCTATTCTATATGCCTTTTATGAACAATGAGAACGAAAATTCCTGGAACAATAAAGAAGGGATAAATTTCTGTCGGTTGGTTAAGGGTACGTACCTAGGATGAAGTTATTCTGGAAATTTCAACACTTTTAAGAAAAGAAGTAAGATGGAGTGGTTTGGAAGAAGGTACCCTAACTAACAAGGGGTATCATTGGCCATTAGAAACAGAATTTAACCAAAACAAAACGCCGTCCAATTACGGCACGATTGTTAGGCACTGGTTAACATTAGCTTTCGAGTTCCGGATTGGACAAGGTGGAAGTATTACCAGGGCCCGTATTTGGCAACTCGATTCGAACACGAAAGCGGCCGAAATCGAGAAATTTGCATTTGGCAACTAAATATCGAGCGCTTTCGAGTGTTTGCTCGGTAAGTTACTTTTGTTTGAGTGGGAGAAAACTCAAATTCAAAATGGAAAAAGGGTAGAATTTTACTAAGATAGTAGCAAATTTTGGTCATATTTTTTATTTTAGATTAAGAATTACTACTCCTGAGCAATATAACATATTCATAGGGTTCATGGAAAGAGAGCCTAATTTAGCTAAATAGCATTTATTCTCCTGGAATTATTATACGGAAATTTTGAAAATGCATCCACCAAGTATTTGAATGCATCTTTAGAAAGACGAAACTTCCTGACAAAACTGCAAACTAATAAATTATTTCTGTGCGTCAAAATTGAATCAATAGAATTACCTATTATCATTTAATCCTAAAGGATTTGAAGCATCCCGTAACTACCTTAATTCAATTCTTTGTGATTCACTATCTCTTAAAAAGTGTATACCGATAGAATCCATTTTAAAATCTCGATTGACTCGAGTAGGCATTTGTCTCGAGTCGATGATTCGAATCTAGTTGCCAAATACTGGCCCAGACTACAAAGATCACTCGATTGAATTTTTTTGTGTGGGCACCATGAAGAAATACGTCTATTATATAAAAATTGATATGAGGGACTAGTTGTGCACATGAATTCTGGAAGCAGCGGCAAAGGCTAAGAATGTTTTAGTCAGCAATGATCTGCAAAAGAAGAATCAAGCGGCACTATGTACTTTGCCTAGCTCAATATTGAGGGCGCACAAAGCAATTATGGTTGTTTTCACTGTTTTGAAAGCAATTTTAGTTTAATAATGTTTTTAATAAACTACTAAAAAGACATGCTTTTCATAATTCTACCTCTTTTCATTGTTCTGAAGGGTTAGCTTCGTAGGTGGATACATATTATAAATCAAACTAAAGGGAACCTTGTGGGGCTTTTAAATTATGGAAGAAAAGTGCATATTAATTACACTTTTTCGAGAAATTGATGTATTTATGTCAAGAAGGGTAAAAAAAAAGATTTTGACTTCCTGAACGAAGAGGAGTATGTGGCTATACGGCCTCAGATTTGTGTCTGCTTATGAACACTTGTCACTAGACACCAAATCGCTTATGTTAACTGGGACAACCCTCGTATACCTAGAACTGATGTAGCCTGACGAAAGTTATTTTTAAAATTACAAACCTAACTTTAAATTTGTGTCGATTTTTATACAAAAAATACGGTTTTCCTATTTTGGGCAGAAGTACTGCAAAAGCTTTAAATCTCGTGCACCTTTCCGCCGCGAATTCTATTTCGTAAATATTTTTTTGCACTTATTCAATTAACAATAAATACAAAGAAATTCCTGAAAAATTCGCTATTCAAATTAATATTATTAAAGATATAATTTAAGGTATTAATTGTATTAGCACAGGTATAAAAATATTTTGGAATTTAATCACTTTTAAAGTAATTGTAAACGATATGCTATTAATATTTTTATGTTTGAGTATATAAAAGCCGTTTGTTTTGAAAGTGGCGTAAGTCACGTTTCTCGATTTTCGTAAAAATCGAAATGTAAGTGTAATTTAAGTAGTTTAGAATTTATTTTTGTTGTGGTTATAAAAGTGGACTTTCAAAATAAACAGCGCATATCTTGGAGAAACATAAATAACGAGCTGGCGAATTACAGCAGGCAACTCAACTGAAGTGGAAAAATTTATTTAATGCTGTCCTTATTGAATTTTAATTTTCAGTTCATATATAATTCTAACATCCTGTCAATGAAAACAATCTCAAATTCGAACGTGCTTCTTTAGTCAGAGGTGGAGTCAGTCTGTTTTGGTTGCCAACTATTTAATTTCAAGTACATTTCAATACCTTCACTTTTCCCGCGTCGTGCTTCGCAATGAAATGCATATAACACTATTCTAGAAAACTACTAGAAAATTTTATCTTCAGTACACTTAAAGCACTTCGAGATTCACAGATATTACACGAAAATGTCTCATCAAACTAAACCAATTTGGAGTTGCGGCCCCGTGTCACTGTTCAGAAAACGTGATTTCTGCACACATTTTTATCGGTGATATGATGTGTGCGTCCACCAATCTGCTATTGCGGTATTAAAACTTTTAGCGCAATTTTCTTTCATGCAAACATTGTGGCTCCTTGATACTTATCAATAAAAATCCGCCGGTATTAATATCTGATTATTAGTTTTTAAACGCACTTTACTCAACTCACAAAAAGATTGCCGTTCATGTGCACAACTCAAGTATATTTCCGTTCCGTCACAACTGGAGCATGTTTGAGCCTACCAGTTCGAGCTTCAAAGCAATTTACAAATGTGAAGGAAAGCGAATAACCCACGAGTGCAATGCAAAGCAGAACGAACAGAATTATATCACGTATAATGCCACGTGAGTGGACTTGCTTTTCTTCCTCCTTCGCAGTATGTGTTCTTATGGTGTGCTATGTCGGCTTGGTGTTAGTAGAAGTTGAAGTTGACTAAAGCATTGATTGACACTTGATAATTTAATGCTATACGCAACATCGATACACAAAACTCTCAGTTGAAACTACACTAAACAAAAATATGTGCCCTTTGTAATGGGCATATTTTAATTTTGATTCCCTAATAAAAGCTGTGGCATGCATGCAGTTTGTAAGCACCTATAGTAACCGGAGAGTATTCTTAGTTTTCATTGATTAATAAAATATGCATCTTACTTTCCGTCTTTGGAGTTATATAATTTGGTATGTTAGAGAAACTGATATGCAGGTAGTGTTGCTACTTCTCGTGACCTATCAGGAGACTACTGATTTTTCAACTAATTTCCTGATCTTCTGAATGCTACATAAGATCTGTTTGTTCTGCCATTAGTTAGAATTGTAAAAAGTATGTAAAACGAACATATTCTGCAATGGGGAAATTGTGGACTGATGAGAGAAATAGACTTAATATGATTAGAGCTGCTGGTTGTACAAGGGCTAATTTCGACATGTCATGTTACGATTTTTTACTATTCTCAACCTTTTATATGGCGCTATTATACACGTACCATTTTTTGTCCTTTATGTGTTTTATTACCTAATATCTACAGCATAATTCATATGCATTACACGCGTATATAATAATTACACTATTATGTAATAGGGGAAGGGAAATGGAAGGGGTAGGGCAAGGGGCGTGGAGAGAAGGAGAGTATTTGCTGATATATTGCCACCAGATTTATTGGATAGTTTATATTTTCAAATTACATTATATACAGTATTCCAATCACTAGCGCCTTGCCTTGCTATTTCTGGAAGCGACATTACAAAAATGTACATAACCCCTTCCCCTTTTGAGCTTCCATTTAGTCAAGAGGGTGGATTTGCTTTTTTACGTGCATTTTCACTTAATTCCTTACAAATTATTTTCTGTACTCTTTTTGAAGCTAAGCAAAAAGTTATTCGATAGGGAATTCTCCATACAATCAAAAGAATCCTCCGCCACCCCTACTCCTCTTCTGCTAGTTAATATCAAAGCTCAAAAGTAGAAAATTAGTAAAAATATTTCCATTTTTTAGAAATTCCTGCGTTTTTCACGCCAAAATCTAATGGGGTTCATGTAAACGTTCACAGAATTAAAATATCTATAAAGTAGCCTTTCATTTGGTTAGGAACATTTATCTATTTAGATGGTACTGTTTAAGAGATAAATGTGATTCCTTTCTCATGTTGCTTTCAACCTACAGCCAAATTTTCGTGCAATTCTGGAGAATAAAATACTATTTTCTCGGCACACTTACAAAAGATCAGGAAAAGAGGTTAAATTAGTAGGAATCCTCTCTAGGACAGGGTTGTTTTTATACAAAACAAGTCTAAGACGCTCTAACATTTTTTACTATTTTATTTTTATTATTTCGTCTTTGCAAATAAAAATGATTTATGTTCTCTTAATAACGAAAAATAAAAACCCTATGTGCAGGGTGACCTCGTTGAAGTGGCAAAGCTGGTGTCCAGTCCAGTCCAGGGCACAAGAACGTTCGATGTTAACACCTGACCAAATAGTCACATAACCACATGAAGACGATTCTTAAGCACATTTTTAGACTTCAAGTCAAAGTGCTTCCCAATGCGGGTAACCGTCATATACATATACGATTAATAGGCTCATGCATACCTATAGTTAGTTCTAGATAAGTTAATATGCAGAAGAGGGACCCTCCTCAAGCAGCAACTATTAGCTCTGAAGGACACTCTACTCCGGAGTTCAGCGGAGTCGATATTCAAGAGCTGGTGAATAAAAATTATATGGGCAACTTTGCGTCGCTTTTCCAGAGAGATCAGGCCAATAAGATTAAGTCGCTCGTAATAAGGCGGCAGGATCATAGGATCGTCTCAAGGTAGAACTCCGAGTGTAAATCAAATGAATTTCCTCTGAACCGATTCGATACGGTCGATGTTCACAGCATAGAAAATATTCCATACCTCAGATACGTGTTCAAGTAGTGGTCTGACAAACGACTTATATTATTTCAAGGAAAGCTGACGGTTAAAGAACTTCGTGGACCAGCGTTAATAAAACCAAGCATGGGATTACGTATAGAAACTACATTTAATTAATATGGGAAACAAAGTCAAGCTTTGGATCAACACTCACGCCAAGGTCAAAATAAACTGTACTTCAGAAATGCTGTCTGTGGGAAATGTGTAGTCATAACTGATAGTAACACATTTCCTACAGAACGTCATGACTTTACATTTATTTATGTTGAACTCCAAGTTATTGTGTCGACACCAAGAATAAAAAATATTTAAGTTCTCCTAAAGAGAAGGCAGTCATTGACATCATTGATAAAAGAGAATATTTGCCTATTATCAGCATAAATTAAAACATTAGAATGCCTCCAAAGATGCACGATGTCTTCAATGACGGTACTAAAATAAGAGGGCCAACATGACTACCCTGGGGAATCCCAGACGTGGCCTCTATGAGTCTAGGCCGAACACCACGGAAAAATACTTGATATGGTCTATCAGACAAATGCGATATTATCTGGGTTTTCTTTTTGTAATGTACCCTGTTATGATGTTTTGGTTTAAGTCAATCAAAGGCACTTCTGTCGGCTTGGATCGCATTAACATCCGTTTTCTTGGTGCAATTCTACCCTTTGTTGTATCACCACTAACTTATATTATCAATACCTCTATCACAACATCTGCTTTTCCTGATGAATGGAAATTAGCAAGAGTGGTTCCGGTTACCAGAAAAGTCTCTCATAGTGCAATGAAAGATTTCAGACCCATAAGCAACCTGAGCATATGTGCTAAAATACATGAAAGATTTCAAGCGATTCACTCGCAAATAATTGCCTATATCAATGATAACAAGCTGCTTTATGAATACCAGTCTGGTTTTAGAGCTAAGCATTCCACCATTACCAGTTTGATTTATCTTATTGAAAAAATCCGTATAAATATTGACAAACGTATCGCATCGTTGCTCATTCTCTTGGAATTTTCCAAAGTTTCCGATTGTGTTAATTTTGATATGATATTATGTCACAAGCTACGCTACGAATTTAAGTTTTCCGGGGGGTTGTCAAATTTATTCATCCTTATCGTCATGGTAGGAAACAGGATGTATGTAATGGTGATAAGATTTCAACGTTTCTATAATTACCAGCAGGCGTACCGCAGGGTTCTATTATTGGTCCTCTACTCATCTTTATTGACATTAACGATTTGCCACACTCACTTAGCTCAGGCTTCATCCCGCTTTACGCTGATGATGTCCAAATTATTTTCCCTGCTAATTCCAATTCACTTGCTGAATGTGTTTCTGTTGTAAGTCAGAATTTATCGCGAATATATCAATGGGCTTAAGATAACAAACTCAGATTTAATCCCGATAAGTTATTATTTATAACAAAGCCCTTGATTTAATTAATGTGTAATGTTAGATGGTGTTACTCTTCCCTTTTGTGATAAGACGAAAAGCTTGGGTATTATATTTAACATAACTTTGTTTTGGGACTCTCATGTTAATGTGGTAATTGGTAGAATTCGGTCATTGCAAAGTGATATATGTATTATATTAATTGAGTTTATCGCGATTTTTTCCTACTTCTGTACCAACTTTTAACGGTAGCTTGGATAACGCATCCTCATTTGCTAATTTTTGGGCTGCGCGATGTACTGTGTGATATTTAAACATTGATAAGGTGACTGCCCAGCGCTGCAGAAGTGCTGCAGCCACCACCGGCGTGTTTTCATTTGGGCTAAATATTTCTTTTAACGCTTGACTATCCGTGTACAAAAGTAAATATTTTACATATATGTAGGAGATGATGCCTTCAAAAAACGACCAACGGTCCTTTTACTGTTCAAAAATTCTAGCCAGCGGTCGGTGAAAAGTTGTGTTAGTCGTTAGTCGTTACGCCAGCAAAGATCGAGCCAAGAAGGGAAACGTTTTATCGTAATGTTAAATCGCGGTTATATATCTCTTACATACAATTTCAATTCAATTCAATTTCAATTTCAATTTATTGTACAAAGGCAGTACATAAGAATCATAATTCTTTACTGTACATTTTTAAATGAGAAAAAAAAAGCCAAGGAGTAAATATTAAAACTAATTATAAGAAAGTGAATTTACAAAAAGTTATATATATA